>CABFOW010006045.1:5154-35981 GCA_902141385.1 Timema californicum
GGGGGACCGACGTTTGAGACCGTGTATCTAAGCTTGGGCCAGAGAAACACGGGAGCAATGGACGGACGCAAACCTACTTGATTAACTTGTTTAATTCTAGTCAATTTGAAACTATCTGGTAAATACTCTTTAAAATTAGTACCGCTGCAACTATTCCTATACACCTATACTTCAGGTTGTAATTAAACTTTTCAGTGTGTGTGAAAATAAATATTTTCGCTTTGCCAAAGGTCCCAGGTTTGAATCCCGTGTCAATCAAAAGCTTTGGCTATTTCTGCGGGAAGTTGTTGGCCTTAGTTCAAGTTTATACTAAAATATGTCTGTAGCTTCTAGAAAACAGGTTCTGATAGCGTAGGTATCTCGGCCTTGGAGGGTTGTGGGCACATGGTAGAGAGAACAAAATATATAAAATTATAATTTTGCGCGCAACATTAACGTACAAACTTTCTGCTCCGTATCTGGACTTGATGTTTAAGGGGCGATTTTGGAATCAATTCCCTGCCGGGTATACGGTTGGGGGAACACTTACTCGGCTAATTATGGCAGGGTTTTGAATCCCCGCTTATGTGTATGGTTTTCCTCTTCTACCAAACTCCTCCCTGTTCAAATCTCAGTTGGGTGAAATAGGGTGTTTTCTATACTCCCTCCACGCAAATGCTGGAAACAAGAAATTACAAGTACCAACATATTTTGAACAAGAAACAACAAGTTTGGAACACGGGAAAGGGGGTCAGGAGGAGAGTCAGGAGAAGGGCGGGATGGGATGGTGGAGGCCGGAGTTCAAATCTCGCTCGGGTGAACTTGGGTGGTTTTCTACATTCCTTCCGCGCCTGGAGCTCGAAGTTCGACACCCGTTAAAGAGGCCCTTCATTATCAGCGCAGTCTATCTCAAAAAATAATCTTAGAGGCCAATTTATGTTTTATTTATTTTAGCCCCCACGTTTTTCTTCTGTCTCTTTCAAACCCTCACATGGCATGTATAGTATTTTCTTGGTCAGGGTTCGATTCTAGGGTGGGTAGACCAAATGTGGTTTTCCGCACACTTCGTGATAATGTGGGTGCATATACTATTAGTGCAGATAACCCACACGTTTTGCCAGAAAGGGTACGTGTCACTCATATAGTTGTGGCATGGGATGTCGGGGGTTAGAATCTCGCTTGGGTGAATTAGGGTGGTTTTATTTTCTCCCTCCACGTAAACGCTGGAACATTTCTACCTTACTCCTCCGGTACGGATACCTACATCCACGCATGTCGATGGACGATTCCAAACAACCAATTTTAATAATCTTTGGGGTGGGGGATAGCGGCCCTTAACTGAGGATTCCAAGGCTAATGATTGTGCATAATTAGAGCTGTCGCAATGCTCTCTAGTTTGAAAAAACCCATTACTACATAGGGGGTTGCTACATTGCGATGACTAGTTGCGACATCACCGGGAAATAACCCATTGCCGAGGGGGCAGGGCTTCCAGAGTCAATGGCCTTGCTTACAGTTTCAAGGTCACGATATATTCTTGTCTTGTTGACCCGCCAAACTGGCACCACGTATGAATCACCGGGAAAAACCCATTGCCACATAAGATATTGCGACACATACCTCTAAGGAAGGGAAGTGAGTGGAAGTGAAAGGGGTCTCAAGACAGGGGAACAATTTATCACACTCTACCCCAAACGATTTTCAGGAGAGGTTCGTGCTGTTTGTTCCGGGCAGTCCAACAGAGTCTTGTGACAGGGAGCCGTTGTTCATTTTATACCACGCCACCATCAAAAGAGCTTCGAGCTCAATGACGAGGGAGGAACGCCCGACGCCGTAGACCTCATGCCAATAAATAAATAAAATAATTCCAACGCCCCATTCCAATCATAATAAATGAATCAAAAACCCTTTAATTTCAAATAAAAAAGCTATGAGTATACATAAAAACAAATAAAAAAGCTATGAGTATACATAAACAAACAAGTAACAACATGTTTGGAACAAGAATCAAGAGGATTGGAGGGGGGCGGGAGGGAGGGGGAAAACCAACAGACAATCAGAGAGTGAGGAGGCGTGGTCACGTGACCAATTTTATCCAATCACAGAAGTGGGATGACAGGTCGAGAACACTACTTATATGAATGTGTAGAAGTTCTAATAATGAGTTTGACCTTAAGTGTAAATATAAATCTATAATTAATTTTGTTAATAGTAAACCCCGCTACACAGTTTATAGTGATCCTGAAATCTTGGACTGCATTACCACTGGAACTGGTGAAAGCGACAAGTGCTGGAAAGATGCACAGTCCAATTGTCATAGGAAGAAACTTTTATGAAATCCAAATATATTTTTACATGGTCACAGTTGATAATATCTGAATAGATTTATTATAAGTGTTATTTTTACAGGTATGAATAATATTTATCAAAAGGGACAGCTAAAGGTCATATAGCCTGACCCTATGCCTTCCAGGTGTTCTAACTGGCCCTGGTACCAAGGGCAAAAGGCAGACCCCCATATTTTGATAATATTTGAATTCAGATGTGGCGAAACCATATTTGTCTAGAGTGAAGTTAGGAAAAAAAAAAAGAAGATTGAGGTGCTTGGGGACCATCATCCATAAAATGTATAGAAAATATTTAATGTGGCCTTCATCTTGACATTTAACATTTTTTTTTACTCTTACTATCGGGAGTGACTCTTCCCGATAAACACTTTTGAAATATGAATGCTTTCAGAAATAATTTAGACTCATCTGCACATAGAATTAGATGCGTATTATAGAAGCTATTTGTAGTGTAATTCCCTTTGTAAATTTTTGAAAAATGGGTTACTCTCAGAAACTATTTTGAATAATCTTTTTCTGGCAATTTTTTTAATTTGATGTTTCTAGAATATATTTATAGTTGTCATTTCCCAACAAGTTTCTGAAAATTAGATACCTCTGTAAGTTATTTAGGGTTTGATTCAAATTCATGTTACAGCTTCATGTTTAGAAAATAAGAGGGAGTTAGATAACTCTAAAGGTGTCAAGTTTATTCCAGGTGGGGAAGGAGTTTTTTTCCGGTAGGTTAAGAATGGGGGAGGGGGAAGAAGTTTTTTTTACCAGAAGAGAAATGCACCCCATACTCCTTGTTTTCACATCAATTCTTGACTTTGGTTTGTACAATATTAAAAAAACTTTATTGTAGATTAGCTGAACATTGAAATGTTACGCTAGTGATGTATTTAAATGGAACTTGATTTAATGCTCGACTCTTTTTGTGTGCCAAATTTAGTTTCAATATATAATTTTATAAACTCCGTCAAGTTTTCAAATACTTCGATCGAAGGACAGGACTGTATCAAATCAATAATGGTTGAGTATATGACTCACATAGTCATTATGATTTGTTCATATTGTGAACTATAGAAGTAGGCGTAGATAATAGGGGCTACAAAATTTCAGTCTTAGCTAGTCTTGTGTATGGTGTCTATACAGCTACACCATAGTCTAATTTATTATGTACCATTAAATAATGTTACTCTGTATTTATCTAGCTGTTACGATCGGTTTATCATTCTAAACCTAAACAGGTTATAGGCTCAGTAATGCTGTTCAATATGCGAGTGAATACAGGACAGCGTTAAAAAGATTCACACGTTGTTAATGGATATTAAAACGCCAACATACAGAATATGCCATATTTTGATTCAATAATTTTTATTCTTGCAAGTGCTCGGAAAGTTTCACAGTGATGGATTTATTTGTGTAAAAATATCATAAGGTTTACTAACAAAATGTATAAAGTCAAGAATTTCCACATTCAGAAATTTAATGGTAATAATTTTAAGTTTTTTAAATATCAAATGGAAGTAATATTGTGCGTGGAGGGAGCTATAGACATTATCAATGCTAAGAAGGAAACACTATCAGCAATTGAATTTGAAGAGATTAAGGCGTGAAACAACGGGAATGATAAAGGAATTTTGGCAATTTCAACGGGACTTGAGTACAATCAACTACAGCTATCACATGCGAGATGGTGGCCCAAATATGGACTCACCTCAAGAACGTTCACGAAAAATGCGGCTCTATAAGTTTAGTCTGAATCAGCAGTTCTTCAGCTATAATATCAATCCAAACGACAGTATCACTCAGCATATAAATATGATCGAATCAATGGCTCTGTTGTTAGCGGCCCTAGGAGAAGTCGTTTCTGACGTAGTCAAAAATAGCTAAAGCCCTTAAGAGTTTGCCAAGCAGCTTCAGTGCGTTTATAAGTGAGTGGGATTCGTACGTTGAGAAAATAAAGACGTTCGAGAACCTAACCTTTCAACTTCTCAGGAAAGAGACGTGGCTCATATAGAACAATGATGTTGCCACAGCATTTGCGGTTCTGAACATGTAGAAAACTTACAAAAATATGAAAAGTCAAGCGTTTCGCAATGGCGAAAAGAAAGTGAATAAGGAAAATAAAGTGGTAAAAAGAATATAAAATGTTTTTACGGTGGCTGAGCGGGTCATATAAAACCACTGTGCCGTAGCTCGGAAAAACAGGTATTGAAGCATGGACGAGTCAAAGCTTGTTGCTTTGTGTGCTGAACAAAAAATCTCTGCTTCTGGATGTCAAACTGCCTTACACTTTTGAATATATGTTATATTTTCCGAAAGTTAAGAGAGATATATTTTCCGTAGGAGCAGCAATTATTAAAAAAGTTCAAGGTAATTTTTGTTAAGCAAAATCAAAGTGCAGATTCCAGGACAGAATCAAGCTATAGTAACGGGAATTTAAATTATTAATCAATGTTACAAGACTATTTTGTAGAGTATAATCATTGAACAAGCAAATTCAGCACAGGATTCCGTGAAGTTATTGCATGAGCACCCGGGACATATAGGCATTAATAGCTTCAAGACCATAGCAAGTCAGGGACTATTACCGGGGTTATTGGCGAACAATATTGACACGCTGTTTAATGAGTCATGTAAATTTGGTGAGACACATCGCTTTATGTGTAATGAAAATCTTAGTCCTCGTGCAAGTAACCCTGGTGTGTCTACACACACTGATGTATGGGGGAAAATGCCGTTTACGTCGCTGGCAGGAGCCAATTATTCTTTGATACCTAAGGATGATTGCACTCCATATAATTTTGTTTATTTTATTGAGAATAAAAGTGATGTTTTTGATACGTTGACACAATTTCAGTAGAAGATAGAAACGCATATGAGAGATAAAATAAAAGTACTTAAGAATGACAATGGTCGCAAGTTTATAAACGAATATTATAGAGCATTTTAAGAAAAATGGGACAATATGCGAGAGAGCTGCTCCATATTGTACAGAACAGAACGGGTATATCGAGCGGTAAAATCGATCAATTGTAGAATGCACCAGGACCATGTTGATTAATCCAGAAGTCCTGTAGGCATTTCTGGCTGAGTCAGTAAATGTGTTTACATTTTAAAAGCAATGTCCAAACATGGTAAATAATAACGTAACACTGTTTGAGATGTTTACCGGAAAAAATGTAGCTTTGAACCACATGCGTGATTTTGGACCAGACGTTGTGGAATTATGCCCAAACAAGTTCGTATTAAATTTGAAATCAAGGCTAAGAAGGCCATTTTTATTGGCTATGATGGTAATACTACTAAATACAGATTGTATAAGTCAAGTACAAGGGAAGTTACAGTAGCTTGGGATGTTAAATGTAATGAAGAAATGAGTAAAGGTGCTGTAATTAATGATCAAGAATTTTGAATTTATAATCTAACTTCACAGAAAAATGAACCTTAAGAGAAAGATGTTGAGAAATCTGTATCAGAGTCTAATGAAATGTTGAACTGAAATGCGTTATAAAAGAAAAGAGAGAAACAGGACCAAGTAGTGTTCTCGACCTTACGCTTCAACTTGACCCCGGCGCTGATTGGCCGAAATTGGTCACGTGACCACGCCTCTTCGCTCTCTGATTGGCTGCTATAAATAACCTCCTTCCCCCCACCTCCTGACCTACTTTCCACATCCGTTTTATTCCCCCTCCTGCTGCCCCTTTTCCCCCTATCACCCTCTCGACTACCAACCCCGGACATGTTGGTTCTTTATGTTTAATTATTAATGATTGTTAATTAATTATTGTTGATTGATTTTTTGTTAGGATTTGGGTGTTGGAGTTTTATTCATTGATTTGTTTATTAGAACATCGCGCCATGGCTGTCTTATGTTGAATTAACATTGGTTCCTCCGTCACAAGGCCCTGTCGGACTGTACCGGAATGAACCTCTCCTGACGGCCTTTTAATTATTAATGATTGTTAATTGATTATTGCTAATTAATTATTGGCTAGGGTTGAGGTGTTGGAGATTCTATTCATTGATTGGTGTGAGCAAACAGTCCGTGACGTTTCGGCATGAGGACGTGGCACGAACTTCGCACTATGGCTGTCTTATGTTGAATGAACATTGACTCCTCCGCCACAAGACACTACAGGACAGCCCAACACGAACCTCACGCTATGGCTGTCGGTGGTTGAGTGTGATAATTGGTTCCCCCGCCTTGAGACCCCCTCCTCCTTCGCAACCCTGGCACCAGTATGTCGAACCGACAAGACAAGAATAGATATTGAGGTCATTGCCCTGGGCAACGGGGTTTTCCCTTGCGTCAACTTGACGGCTCACAAGACAAGAATAGATCCTGAACTAGGTCAGTGTGTCGCAACCCATTGGGTTTTCCCTGGCGCCGGTATGTTGGTCTGACAAGACAATAATAAATATTGAGGTCATTGGCCTGGCAACGGGGTTTTTCCTGGCGCCAGGTTGGTGGGCAGACAAGACAAGTCGTGACAAGAATAGATCGTGAACCTGTTCTTTTCGTGACGTCGATCGAGGAGGGTGGCTATACAGAGGGGTACCCACTTGGTTTTCTATTTATAAGCGTTTGTAGAGAGGTTCAAGATGGACAAGTTACAGCAGCTGGTAAATATTGTTGACGGAGTGCAGACAGTAAAATTGTGTGATCTAACCACATTTACACAAAGAAAATTAGTCACTTAAACAACAACATGAAATTTAATGTTCACAAAAATATTTTGATATAATAATATATTTAAATTTTACAAAAAGTCACAGGTAATATACTTATGAGGATCTTGAAATTATTTTAAATTAATATGTTGTTACATTTTAAATATGAAACTATATACGTTGACATAATATATAACATTTACACTAAACAAATTAGTCACTTAAACAGCAACATGAAATATAATAATTGCAAAAAATATTTTGATATAATAATATATTTAACTTTTACAAAAATCATAAGTAATACAATTATAAAAATCTTGAAATTATTTTAAATTAATATGCTGTTAAAATCTTGTGTGAATCCCGGTTGCCATAAAGCATAAAACCATGTGATTTGATCCAATTTAATCTCACACATTGTGTCCAATTGACGGATAAAGTCTGCTACAAAATGTGACTTTCCACAGTCGGAAGGGCTACTTATGATGGACGAAAATGGATGTTTCAACATGTCCATATTGTTTGAGACTGAACTTTATGCTATATGAACTTGTATTTATAGGATAGAAGGTTAATGCGGGTGTAGACGTTAATACACAAACATAACAGTTTTTACAATATTTATTTACAAGCATTAAAACGTATACACACAGTGAAAAGTATACTGTGAATATTTACTAAGTTGGTTTCTAAACAATATTATGAAGCCCATAAGTAGGCTTTCTTCGCAACATCTGTATGCTAATCTAAAAGTCAATCAATTCCTAAGTTTTCTGTTGTAATGTTTAACACTCCCAGGATATACATTTAGTTGATAGCGTATCTGCCCACAAAGTCAAGGGTGTCCCTTAGTAAATCTAGTTTATTAAGCTTTAATTCCTTCCTGTAGATATGTAGGCTCTAAATAGCCAATATAAGTTTTAATATTAACGATAAACCAATCAAATCAACGCCATAGTAATATTTTCCTTCGTTCATGTCAGGTATTTAGGAAGGCTTTCTAATCACATGTAATTAACTGCGGGGCTTTACAAACTCGCTAACCTACGTTTGGATTTTAAGGACACATAATAGTTATTGGGATGATTTTATCAAACCCGAGACTAATAATAGATAAATAATAAGTATCGTTCACTTAAATTTATTTTAAATATCGTACGAAACAATCACGGCGACTACATTTTATTAATTAATGTATAACTTTTACATATGTTCCTAAGTTAAATACCTAGGGAAAAATCATGTCGGCTATATATTTTGATAACATAAATAAATAACTTTTACATTAGTTTATAAGTAAAATATCTAGGAAAATAAATCATGGTGTTTTTATAACTTTTACATAAGTTCAAGTTGTAATGCTTTAAATATATAGAGATAGTGTGTTAATTAATTCCCTTAGCACCGATAAAATAATTAACCGATTTTATATTTCCATCAAACATTAATATATATCTATAACTGTCTCAAATTAGGGTTTTGTAATGCCGCAGGGACTATAAATTTGTTTATTTAATAAATTCACTAAAAATAATAGAATAATTAAATGAACAGCTTCTATATTTCCTGCAAATCGTTGAAATAATTAAATATTGAGTTACTAATGTTTGTTACAATTTTGAGCGTTTCACTGGTCAGCTTTTTCATTTAACTATGTCAAATACAAATATTATCAATATTCATATCCTTTACCGTCCTAAGCCTTCATATAAATCTATGTAACTGAAAACATATACCTTTAAGCTTTAAGGCAACTAATCTAATATTTGTTTGATTATTTGATTTTACATATTATGGTAGTTTTAAAAATGTTATGAGCTTCGTTGTTACACCGTTTCCAAGCGGTGACGCATACTATTCCTACTGACCTACTCTTGTAAATCATAAGTGGCTACCATCAGGGAAAATATTAAGGTGATTTCTAGATCTCCTTCAACACTGCTGTGTATTGTATCGGTGCAGAAACCCTTAAGTAGGATTTCCTCGCAACATCTGTTCAAGTTATTTGTAACCTAAACATCAAACAATTCCCATCAACTCTTAGTTTAGTTGGTAGAGTAAACTGTTCACGGAATTAAGGATTTCCCCCTCGAATCTTGGGTGTGTGTGAAATAGGGCTAGTTTTCCACTCTCACGCCATGAAAATGCGTGTTTACTTCATCAAAATTCAGCCTTTCCAATTCCTAATACATAAGTACTTAAGCGTATAACGCGAACGGGTAGTAAGTTGTTGTGTTAAATAATAATAATAATAATAATAATAATAAATTGTTGAGACCATATAATGTGTTCCAGTTCACCGGATAATTACGTCCAAGTTTCCATTTTAGAAATACATTTTGAAAATATTTATAGGAAGTTAGGGGTTGGGCCCTAAACGGTTGGACTAAAATGTTGCCTCAAACATGCTTTATGGATAGATTAAGCAAATGTTAGCTTTGGAACAGCCACAAATTTAAAATGAAATCAAACACTTTTTAAGTTATGTAAAAGAAGATAATTGAAATACCTGATGTGGATGTTGTTGAATTTGCCATTTTCCTGCTTAATCAACCGTTCCGTAACTTATTATTATTTTCACAAGAAGAAGAAGAAGACAGGGTTATTCTAAACAAGCTAGCTATATAGGAACCAAATCCCATTTTCTCTAGAGAAGTATTGAACCATTCTTTATAATTTAGATCGAGATAGGATCGGTAATTACTATTTGGTTCATCATTGAGGGAGTAATATTAATTTTCAGTTATGCTTATTGCTTTAAAATGACTCGATACATCAAATGTAATAATGTGTTCCAGTTCACCAGATAATTACGTCCAAGTTTCCATTTTAGAAATAAATTTTGATAATATTTAATAGGAAGTTAGGGGTTTTGACCCTTACCTGTTAGACCAAAATGTTGATTCAATTATAGTCAGGTCCGTTATCTGTACAACATGTCAGGGTATAGTCCCTGTCTTATATTGAGGACCACTATCTGTACAACATGTTAGGGTATAGTCCTAGTCTTATAGGCAGGTACACTATCTGTGCAACATTTCAGGGTATAGTCCCTGTCTTATAATCGAATTTCAGACACAAACTTGCCCCGTGGTATAGTGGTCAACGCAGCTGACTACCAGCTTAGGGCAGGTCCTGGGCTCGATTCCCTGTTGGTGTTTAGGGTGCATTTCTCCCAAAAGTTGAACGGTCACCCAAGTTCTTGTTAATTATGTTTAAATCCCGTTTCACTGAACACATGGTCTAAGGTGCTAGTTACGCAAAAGACTAAACTGCCTAAGACCTGGAGTCGATTTTCTATCTCGATAGGGTGTGTTGAGGGAGGTTTTCCGCTATCTCTCCACGCTAAATGCGTTCAATCTTCTTCATAGACATACAAACCTGATGGGTAACAAGACTTGGTGCTAAAAAATTAAGTTTAAGTTAGGTTAAGAGTTTCTACTGGTTTCAATTTCGCTATGGTCATGAGGTCTAAGAAGTCACCTGTATATGTAGGTTTTTAGAATTCTAAACATTTTCCCGGGTTAAAACACAATTTTTAATTAGAGATACTACACATTGTGGATATACACAATGATGGGCATTCTTTGAGATGATGTGAATGGTTACTCAAATAGTGGAAGGTAGCGGGTGTTAGAGTCCCTGCAAAGTTGACAAACACGCCAAAAGTCCCATGTTAGAGTCCTAGGAGAGACAGAACGCTATATTTATTGCCGGACCCGATTTCAATTCCTGTGTAAGCATGGATAATAACTTTGACTATTTAAAACATCCTTGCATGAAATAAATAAATAAATAGATCAAAACCCGATTTCCTCCCATCTTTAGCAGTCTAATGGTTTAACAAACGGGCGGCACCCTAACCTACCCTCCCTCCACGCAGATGAAGGTACATTTTTCTATTCGTCAGTTTTAAACGAACACTATGGAATATTATCAAAATTTATATGTTTTAATAGATGTTCTACTTTTAGCCGACGTCTTCGAATACTGTTCAGGCAGCTGTGGGGTACCCTTTGGCGTTGAATGAATAGCAAATGATGGTGCACAAGTGGTCGCGCACAGATTGAACAAACCTGGTTTAGCAAACGGTGGTGCAAACGGGCGGCACCCAAACCTACCCACCCTCCACGCAGTTGAAGGTACATTCAACCTTGGGTAAATAAGCGAGGAGCCCCTTGCCGTTCTTTAACTACTAATATGATTTCTCACGCAAATCGTCACCTATTCCACTCTTGCATCGTACGATTGTCAGCTCTGGTGATACTTGGTTATTTTAATAAGAGAGAGCGTCGCAAGCTTGATCTCGGACAATGGAATATTGCTTTTAGCAGAGAGAGACAGAACACTCTATTATATTGTTATTATCAATAAAACACTTATTAATTGGTCAGAAATATTGTTCTCTGAATAAATAACATTCATTTATGCGACCATCACCGGTAAAACAATCTATGGAAGTTCTGGTTAAAATCAAACAGTCCCCCTTAAAAATGGTTTTGTCGTACAGCTAAGCTATATTTAAAATTAATTAGTAATAATAATATTTAGCACAGCGTCTTACTACCCGTTCGGACTATACGCTATGTGTTAGTAAAATTGTCATAATACCACCAGGTATTTAATACAAAGTATGTGGAAAGTAGCGGAGCTAGAATATATATGCAAAGTAAATCTTTAGTCATTTGGAAAATGGTTGTTCATGCAGGAAGATGACGATATTGTTGCGACTTTAGATTGCCACCCAAAGAGAACTGATTGTTTCAACTTATCCATAATGTTTGAGACGGAGCTTCTAGGATAGGAGAGCGAGAGAGAGAGAGATACGTTTTTTAAACGTCAAAGGTTTGAGTCCTGTGTCAAGCAGTTAACGGAACATTTCTTCGTTTGTAATCATGACTGGCTTCGATGAATTCACGATCTTGAGTGCTATATGACGCTATTGTGGTCAATTTGGTCGGTGGTTAAAACCATATGTTTAAATTTACATTCAACGAACTCGGAAGGTCGTGTAAATCCAAGTCTGTAAGGAGATCACTACCATTAAATGGCTCAGGTCATTACCGGGAGCTTGGGGTCGGGAGAGGGGGATGTGAAGTAGTACCAGAGACATCACTGCTGTAAGTGTGTCACTGTCTATTCTTGGCTCATTAACGACCGGTGGGAAAGTTCCTGAACCTGTGACGAGTGGCTCATTACCAGCAGTGAATGACCGGCAGTCAGAGGAAGGAAGTGAGGGGGGAGGGATTTCCCCTCCAATATTGCAATGTCCAAGTGTAAGAAAAAGGGTAGCGGTCATTATTATTTAAGAGACGGAGTAGAGTAGATAGACTACGTTTAGAGCAAGGTCGGTTGGAGAAGTTCATTCCGGTAAAGTCCAGCAGAGCCTCGTGATGGAGGAGTTAATTCTAACCCCCGGCTACCAAAGCGCTATGTTCTAATAAACAAATAAATAAACTACAATACCTCTATCCTGCCAATTAATTAATTAACAATAACCAATTAACAATAATTAATCATCAAGAACCAACATGCCCGTCATGCTGTTTGTTCCGGGACAGAAGAGCCAATGTTCATTCTACTTCCGACAGCCATAGCGCAAGGTTCTAATAAACTACAACGCCCTAACCAATGAATAAAAACTCCAGCACCTCTATCCTACCAATTAATTAATTAACAATAATTAACTAACAATCATTAATAATTAATCATCAAGAACAAACATGTGCGGGGTTTGTTGGCGAGGGGGGCTGTAGGGGAGTGGCAGGAGGAGGGGGGAACCAAACGGATGTGGAAAGTAGGCCAGGGGGTGGGGGGATGGAGGCTATTTATAGCAGCCAATCAGAGAGCGAGGAGGCGTGGTCAGGTGACCAATTTCGACCAATCAGTGTCGGGGTCAAATTGAGGCGTAAGGTCGAGAACACTACTGGACCAGCACTACGTTAAAGCGATACTTTAAAACCACCAACACAATTTGATGTTTGTCAAGTAACAATTTAAAACCATGTGCAGCAATTTGTAAGGAGCCTCAAACGTAGCAAGAAGAAGTGACTGACAAGTATTCTAAGGAATGCTATGGAGGAAGAAATTACATCTTTAACTAATAAAGAAACTTGGACTATTACACATCTACCTTCTAATATACAAGCTATAGGTTGCAAATGAGTATATAAAATAAAGAAGAAGACCAGATGAGAGTATTGAGTGATTCAACGCACAGTTACGCGCAAAGAGATATTTTCACAAAAGGCAGGTATCGATTATAAGGAAACATTTTCACCCATCATCAGGTACGATTCAATTAAAAAACTTATTTAAGTTGCAACGATCTATGATATGGGAATGTTATAGTTTGATATTAAAACTGCATTTATACATGGCAAACTTCTTGAACAATTGTTTATGAAACAATCAGATGGTTTAGAGAAGGGTTATCTAAACATGGTCTGCGAGTCTACGAAGACTTTTTATGAACCAAAACAGTCACTGCTGGAATCAGTTATTCTTGAAGTTTTTAAATCATTTGAATTAAAGTCATTTGAATCAGACGATTGTGTCTTTAAAGCAATGGCTGATGACGTTGAAGTTTGGCTTGCATTATGTGTGGATCACCTAAATATATTAGTACTTGCTCAGAAATGTTGTACTTGTGATGAGATAGCTCAAGGCACAGTTCGAGATTAAAGAAGATGGCTAAAATTATTTTGTTGGAATCGAGATCAAAAGAGATATACAAAATAGGAAATTGTTTTTAAGTCAACGAGGATACCTTGATAGATTTATGAACAAGTTGTATATGCAAGATTTAAAATAGTAAGTAGCCGATCCAAATGCTGGTCCACACCGGATTGATGGGAAATCTAAGGAGGTTCTCGACGTACCTTGTCGCGAAGCAGTTGGAAGGTTGATGTTTCTTGCAGTAGTGACACATCCATAAATTGAGTTCGCAATTAATCAAGCAGGCTATTTTTTAAATGAATCACAAGATATTCACTGGGTATCAGTTATGAAGACAATGCAATATCTATCTGGGATCAGGAAATACGGTATTTGCTACCAAGTAAATCAAACTGAGTTGAAGGTATAGTCAGATGCTGACTATGCTGCGGATGAAACAACAAGAAAAGCTACAACTTTATATATCAGTCTTTTAGGAGGAGCACCAGTCACCTTGTCAGCTCATCGACAATGGTGTGTCAGTATGTCAACTACAGAATCTGAATATCTAGCAGCTACTTCAGCAGCTCAAGAAACCGTGTGGTGGGAGCTTTTACCATATGAGCGGGATGCAAGAACACCAGTGAATGCTTATTGGACCAATATCATGGTCCCGAGCACACTATCGGTCCACCATTTAACCTAAAATGACGCAAGAAACCCCAGTTAATAATGTTACTCTGTACTTAATAAATGTTAACATATTTAAGTTGATATTAACGCGCTATTATTCTAAGCCTAACACCACTGATTATAACTGTGACAAATACCAGTAAGTTCCTAACTAGGAAAATCCATCTGGTAGGCTGGGAATTTACTGTTCTTTACAATCGATAGTCATTTATTTGATTGTACCTCATATTGTTAAAAAACTTGTGAATCTAGATCTCGGGTCTAGACGTGGTACCATGGTACCAGTAGCTCCCTATCATGGCAGGCCTGACCTGACTTATGAATACGATAATGTAGACCTAATAACTTTTATAACAGTTAGATAAGACCCTTATTATGTTAATTGGATTGTATTTGAATATTTAAACTAATAAGGTATAGATACCAAAAGTATAGTTGATGGAAAGCGTAACCTCATTTGCACGGAAGGAGAGTAAAATATCATTTAGGAATGGAGAAATTTTTATCTGTGGCTGAAATTCGAGTCCCTAACCTTACCATCACCGGAACACCAGACATGACGCGACTGATGTATTGTTGAACATTAATAATAATAGTTCATGATTTATACACGTTGCAGGGCTGTGCCCAAACATTTCTTTTGGGCATGTGACAGTTTATACCTAAGGTGGCTCGCAGTGATGTCCCCACAAAAGGAGATATAAATAATTTTTTCCAAACAATGAAATCCTCTAAAAGCGATTTAAAGGATTCTAAAACATAATGTGGGCTGTAACGGTTAGGAATTAAAAAAAACACCAAAATGGCAGCAGTTAGATATTGACTATAGATAAAAAAATCACTGTAGGATTATCATAGGCAGAGAATATTTATAAAATACGAACATATTTTAAGTGGTCTACATTGATAAAATTATATTATATTATAGTATTATTTTAATTATATATATATATATATTAGATAAAAAGAGTGACAGATTCATATCACATGGCATGTATTAAGTGGATCCAGTAAATTTTATTGCTAAAGGATGTTTCTCTTCTTAAGGAAATCAGAATGTATGTTTCTAATACTTTTTTAGAGGATTAATAGTTTGCCTAGCCAAGCCATAAGAGTGGGAGGATGGGGTTTAAATACCTCCCTACCCTCATTGGTGTGGCCCTGACACGTAGAAATATTAATTCAGAAGTTACTTATACTTATCTTTCAATTTCATTTAAAATCGACTGATTAATACGCCAAATACAAATTTTAATTTAATATCCCCTTCCGTATTTTCAGGCAGGAGAAGAATTGTCCTTTGACGATATGACTTCTCAAATGCATTCCCACGTCAAAGAATGTGAGGCTGAGAAGAACGTCAAGAAAGGTTCGTCACCGATTGTAAAGATACTTTAGCAAGCGGGAGTAAAGGCGTTTCAACAAAGAAGGTGTATGAGGGGTTCAAACACACAAATGTACTGAAGGGATGGGGGGAAGTTAGCAACAGTGAATGTGTATGAAGGGTTTAACACACAAGGGTACTTAAGGGATGGAGGGAAGCTTGCAACAGTGTATGTGTATGAGGTGTCAAAACACAAGGGTACTGAAGGGATGAAGAGAAGCTAGCAACAGAGTGTGTATATGGTGGGTCAAACACAAAAGGGTACTGAAGGAATGGAGGGAAGCTAGCAACAGAGTGTGTATATGGTGGGTCAAACACAATAGGGTACTGAAGGGATGGAGGGAAGCTAGCATCAGTGTATGTGTATCGTGGGTCTAACACACAAGGGTACTGAAGGGATGAAGAGAAGCTAACAACAGAGTATGTGTATGGTTGGTCAAACACACAAGGGTACTGAAGGGATGGAGGGAAGCTAGCAACAGAGTATGTGTATGAGGGGTTCAAAAACACAAAATTACTGAAGGGATGGAGGGAAGCTGGCAACAGTGTATATGTATGGGCAGGCCAGTCTGGCTGAAACAAGGTTGAGAACCGTAATGATGAACCATACCTATCTACCTGTTAACTACCCCATATAAATTTAATGGGAAAGGTAAGTGTTGGGTATGACAAAGAGGTATTTATTATTTATCATTACAGTAACTTTTGAGACTTATATATGAGGTATTTGTCTCGAGCTTCTGAGACTATGCTTTGATTCCAGTTTATGAATTTCTATGAATTAATAGTGACAAAGATATGTCTGGGAAATTCTTCAGGGGTGCGTTTTAAATTCTAAGGTTTTTATGGATTTGTCTTTGCATTTAAGTGTGTTTTTGATACAAGTCTAATTTTCAATTAAAACAATAAAGAGAATGTATGATACATCAATATTTTTCAAAACTAATCATGCTACCACATCCTTTATTAAACATTCACTGACACATACCTTTAATAACTCCATGTTCAAACTCATAAAGTTTATTATCTCATGTAAGAATTATCTTGTTTTGTTAAATACTGGATTCTAATCGTAATGCTACATTTTTTGTGTATTTTTTCAGAGGAATGCATGAAACAGGTGAAGGCTAGCAATGGAAAGAAACTCAAGTTGTCTGGAGGCTGTGAGGTACAATATTGTTATTATCTATAACATGATACAGGAGGTTTAAGCTCCACTTCACTGTCATATGGGTTTTTATTGCAGAACTTACAAGTTGACTCCTTAGTCCAGGGTTTAATATGCACATAGATATGAACTCCTCTCAAACCATAGATAAGCGCGTAACTTAAAGTCTATATGCACCCGAAGTGGTGGGGACAGCTAGAAAAATCTAACAGATATACTTTTAACAAATTCCTTTGCTCAGGGCTACTCCTAGGGGTATGCAAGCTGTGCGGCTCATATGGACCAGAGATTTAGGGGGGGACGGGTGATTACTTAAGTGGCAGAGGGGAAAACATAAGTGGGGGTAGAGGGGGAATTTTGCTTGCGCTTCTTGTACAACCTATCTAGAAAATATTGTCGGAGTGACAAAACAAATATAAACATGATCATCTGGTTTGATTCACTGAATGAGAGAAGCGAGTTTATTTAACTCCATATTTAGTTATATTATAAATTACATGTTACATGTTTATGTGAAATTTAATAGGTTCTAATATACTTGAAAACTTTATATATTAGATAGCCGGATTTATAAATAACATGTTTTGTTAATATTGTTAAAGTTCTTAAAATATAACTAATTTTGAAATATTTTAATATATTTTATTTAGCTTTTAACAAAAGAGTAGCACATGGCTTAAGATTAAGGAAGCTAACCCCCCCCATAACAAGCTAGAATATCACTTGTATCACCTAAATTATATAATACATTGATACTCGTTACCATAAAATAAAAATTCCGAACTACTTCTGGAGGCACTCAATTGACTCCTTCTGTATGGAGGGTTATTATTTTATTTAAGGGCACTAGACAATTAAATTTTACTGCGCAATTCAAATGTGCAATTATTTATTAAAATATTTCAAATTATTACAGTTCCCGAGCAACAAGGCGCTAAACTTGCTATTTTATGCTCTTTGCGTGCCAGTGTTAAGGTAAAGTAATAAATATATTGGGTTGACATTTAGTATAACTATAAATGGCTATGGCGAGTACAGTGTACACAATAAACTATTTTTAATATGTCAATGGATAATAATTTTAATAATATATAAGCAGTTTAAAAGTGTTAAAACTACATAAGTTTAATTACATATAAATACTGTTCTTTTTATACGAATATTATTTGATTTTATCGCATTTTGTAATACACAATTAAGTTATTTAGAATTATTTTTTTTAAACCCAAATCTACTCGTTAGTTTTTTTTAATGTGTACGAATTGATTATTACAAAATAAAATGACTCATTCATAAAATTAGCTAGTTGAATCTGCCGACATATTGCTAATTGCTATATTTTCCAAGATAGCCCCCCTAACCCCATACATGTTAAATTTTATGTCAAGATACTATAGAATTAAAAAAAAAATCATATTCATTTCCGTATGACCTTAACCTAGCTACAGCCTTTTATATGACACATCTTCGCCGTGAAGTAGCTCAGACCTGAAGCAGTAATTATAAAGATATGTTTAGGGAAATTTACTATACTTTTCCAATGGAAGAATGACAAGTATGACCTCACTTGGTATAAGATCTTATCATTATAGATAGTCGACACCTGGGAAAACCACAATAGATCGATCACATCAGCTGAAATTTTCTATGGGCGTTGATTGTTGAATGAATTTTAAACCCTATTTATAAAAAATTATTAAATATATTCCATATAATGCTCAAAATATTCTATAATTGAAATAAAAATCACGAAAGAAACTAGTATTTTTGCCATTATTAAAAATATAAACCAAGTGACAACAAAGGTTTGCCAATAACCAGCTGCCAAAAATCAGTCCGTCCCTCTTTATCTATTCCCGGCTGTAATTAATTATTATGTTTTCTGCTAAGGCCTAAAATAATCTCAAAAGGTAGATCATTGAAACAACGGCTTAAAATGAGTATTTTGTGTTTTATTCAAAATTGAAGTAAAATAAATTATACATTTTAATAGCGATACAGGCACATATCCAAACTTTTTTTGGGGGGAAGGGGGTGAGGAGGGGGGAAGAGGGAGGAACACTCAATCTTCAAATATTGTTTAACGATGATGGTCATCTCAAGATTAAAACAATGGAGTGACGGGGTGGATGAATCTTACGTGCACCGAGAGAAAAATATATCAAAATTTCATACAAAAATATATTGAAAGGGAGCCATTTTTATATTCACTAATTGGTATATTTTTATGAATTTTAATCATTATTATTATTAGCACCGCGTCTTACTACCCGTTCGGGTTATACGCACTTACGCTAATGTGTAATGGTAGGGTGATTGAGAGATGAAATGGAGGACCTACAGTTTAACGTGNCCACGGTGGAGGCCTGGCATTCCCCACATTCACAAGATGTCTTGTCAGAGGTGAAGGAATGGTTTGGTAATCAGATAAATCCATGCCGGTACCGAGGATTGAACCCCAGCCGCAAGCATAGAAGTCTGACACCTTACCCCTAGACCGCCAGGTCACCCAAATTTTAATCGAAAATATACTAATTTCACACTTTCTTTTTATAAAAATTAATATATTTTCTATCAAAAGCTATAAAAAGGATATTAATTATTAGCGAATGCAATAATGAGTCAAATGTAATATTATTTTATGGAGTTTTGACATATTTTATTTATCTCCGTGTGTGGAGGAATTAATGAGTATATAATTCACATTTAATTATTCACGATGTTTTGTGCTGTTTAGAAAGTGAAACTGAAATTAATTACTATTGTAATTTTTTAATAGGAATTTATTACTACAAAACAATATATTATTACAAGATAGTTTAATCATTTTTTATCTTTATAATTTTTTAAAATATTTATATATATTGGGGGGGCGGGGGTTGGCTTCAGCCTTAACAGCTCCCCCCCTGAATACATGTATGTAAAAGCGATACAATAATTTCAATAGAAGTGATAATTTTGGGGATACTCTCATCGAAAGTTAACAATAGCTTGAAGTCTTCCTATTATGTATCCTAATATATTCTGCAATTTTGTTTAGGAGAATTTACAATATTATACAATATTCATTCACAATTTTTTTTTACAAATCACACAATTAATACAATCTGTATTTATTTATTTGTTGCAGTGTATGGCTATGTGTATTGGACAAAAGGCAGGTGTGGTAAGTCTAGATATTCATCATTCTTACATCTAAATATAAAATTAATCACATATTCAAGAGAAATAAACTAAAGTATGTATTTATCATCAAATAAAATTATTTAAGTTCTGATAATACATTTCAAAAATTATTTATTATTTAAACGTAACTGTGATAACTTAACTAATTTAAAATAGTGGGAAAATGACACCTAGCCATGAAAATTAAACATAGGAACTTTGACTTGTACTGCGTTTTAAGCTGCTTTAGGATCGAGGTCAGCGTAGTCGGAGCGGAGAGTGGAGGCTCGTCACATTCTCGACCAATCCGTGAAGGGTAGCTATCATAGCAACCGATGCCAGTTTCCAGATTTCTTGACAGTCACTGAGTATGCTTGCAGAGTAGTAACGCGCATACTCCAGCTATGTGGCAACTATGCTCCCCAGCCTACCCACCACGCGGATATTAAAGCAGTTTAAATTGCAGTATATTTCGACAATTCTCTGAAGCTGGGCTACCCAGGACTCGTCTTGTGTTCAGGGTCCTCCATAGTTCAAACCATGATCCTAATAACGTTAATCTAATTTCTTCTAGGTGGACGACAAGGGTAAAATAGATAACGCAAAGCTTAACGGACAGATAGATACTATCGAGGACGATAAAAAGAAGGAGCTAGTTAATAAAATTGTAGCTGATTGCAAAGAAGAAGGTAAGTTGAGGTCTTTTTGTTTCAACAATTACTAGGCCTTCTTTGTGAAGCAAATTATTATAGTAATTATTGTCCTGGTGAAGATGCATAACTGTATAGGCGTTGGTAAACTTGGGTGGGTATACATTATTGGTGGGGGCCCAAGTTTTAATTTTTGTTAAATGTGCCCAGGAAGGAGTTTTAAGCATTGACTAGTGTTCTGTTTGGGAACTCTTCTAGCTCTATACATAATGTCTTCCACGATCATGGTTACCATTCGACTTCTTTTTGAGAATTAAAATATAGGGATGTCTAGGTAGAATTTTTCAAAGGTGAAATATTTCGGTTTTTTAACCGACGCGTTTACTTACAATGATAAAAAAACAACATTTCAGTGATAGGATCATACCAAAGATTAAAGAGGTATCGTATTTGTTTAGTTAAAATTTGTGTTATCACCTGTAGGTAAACCTATTTGTTTTCTGGAAAATTCTAGATTTTGAATACACATTTACGTATGGCCATCAGAAATAATATTGTGTTTTTCCGGGTGGTCAATGGCAAATAGGGAGTAAAAATTAGGATAGTATAGTGGATGGATAAAGGGAGTTTTAGCTTTTCAATACACATTATTAAGTCATTGGAACAAGTGAAAAATAATATCTGGAGCTTTAACTATATTTCTTTTTAGGTATCATGTGAATGTTTGATTCAGTTCATTTATACATTTGTTGTACTTATTTAACTCAGGTTTACCCCCCAATTCCTCGTTCCTAAGACATTATATTTATTTACCGATTTAAAAGAAGTCCTCTTTATTACCACAAAAAATAAGGTGACCTTGAGTCCAATACTCCAGAGACACGAGTACAATCCATGGCTACTTGAGTGGACTGGCAAAATCTACTTAGGGTGGCCCTTTCACGCACAGCTAGAAACGTTATTAGATCTACTTTCACGTGTACACACGTCAAATCATGTGATCATTTTCTCTGTATACCCTCAATACTTACAAAATAGCACTAATAATATGTTATCAATGTTTACCGCAAAATAATTTATGTTTTCTAAAAGTCTATAGTTCAGTTATTGTTTTTCAAATTATCTAAAAATGGCCCTTTATGTGGGATGAGGCGTTGTTATTGAAAGTTTTTCCTCTCTAAGCTTAAGGTTGTTACACGGAGAAGGCGTTTTATGCGTTTGGAAATCCATCCTTCTTGATGAAGTGGTTTTATATTTAAATATAGTTCTTACCAAACTGTAGGCAAAAGCTATCAACAGGTCCCTATTTAGCTATAAAGTTTAAATATAAAATTTAAAAAAAAATCAACTACGCTTAACGTCAATATTTGTGCTTTTGAGATTAAAGTAAAACCATAGAATCTTAGAACTAACCATCCTCTATCAAATAAAGTATTTTTAATGAAGAGGGGTGCTATATAAATGTATCTTTTTAGTTTTTAATTGGTGGAGTGGTTGGCGTTCGTGAACCCTTTTTGCTGTTTTGTCTTATGAGTGTATATTTATAATTGAATATTAATAAGATACTTTGGTGGACACATAGTCTAAGGCATCACTCTTGTAGTAGACTATATTGCCGATGAAAGAGAGATCGGGGCTCAGATCCCAGTCGAATATTGAAAGTTTATCCCCCTAAATGGTTTTCCATTCCGGCTCCAGGTATATGTGTATACAATTTCTCTATATTTAACCTTCTTAATATCCACTTCATTATTGGATTAGTACATATATTGTGATGACAAAATTCCAAATCACGTAGTCATCCAGGACCATAAATTAACATTTCCATTTTTTGATTACTGGTTTTTGATTAATATTCTAGATTTACTTAGTCAATAGTATTTTAACTTAACTTCTGTAGAAAATTGCATTCAATTCCATTATGTCTTATTGTTGCTGATGCTACATTTTGAATGTGTTTTATGTTATCATTTTAATTATCAACTTTAAACAATTGTTATCTTAATATATATATGGTTCTTCGGTACTTAGCTTCAATAATAAATTAAACTTTATCAACAATTCATATTAGGCTTTAATTTCAATACATTAATCACATCCATATAATTGTTATGTTACACCAAGTGCCCTTTCACACGAGAGGTATTTTATCGCGGGAAATTTTTGTCGTGCGAATTTTATCTGCTGAGATACAGTAGCCCCACGGCTTCTTTGGTGCTGACCGACAGCTCACAGCTGACTTCTGACAGTCAACATTTAGGTATATACAGTAGCCCCATAGCTTCTTTGGTGCTGACTGACAGCTCCCAGATGACTTCTGGCAGTCAACATTTAGGTATATACCTAAATATTGACTGTCAGAAGTGACAGTTGCTAAACACATGTTTTTGCAGATCATGTGGTTCAGCGTAGGGATACATAATTTGGTCTGGTAACTGTACTACTGGCTGCTACTGGCTACTGTACATTGGTTCAAGCAAATGTATGCTTTCAAACGAGAGGGAGTAAATCACGTGATCTCGCTCTGTTGGAGCTCTTAGAGGTATACATTTTTATAAAAATGTTTGAAAGTGAATTTCCAGTAATTCTAAGGTTGTTTTAATAAATTGTTCTACCTAATATTATTTCAACAAATGCAAATAAATTAATATTTTCTCATAGCTTTATAAGCTCTGTATGAGATACACACATACATATTAATTAATTAATATGTATGAGATACACACATACATATTAATTAATTAATTATATATATATATGTGTGTGTGTGTGTGTGTGTGTATAAATAGACATACGTGTATAACAATCATGCATATGTGATTTGAAATACATTGCCTTTAGATCCACACAATTGAATTAGCCCTTAAATGTACTTGCTTGAGGTACACAAATGTTATTTATGCACTTTTCAAGAAACACATCAATTAAGTTAAGAAGCAAAGTTCCCTACCTTCCTTACCTTAACGTAGTTACCACTCTTTCCGATGGTGAGATTCAATTTCTCACATTTGTATCAGCTTTCAGTAAAATTGCTGATAAACAATGCAGCAATTCGTCAAATGTTGCCACTGACATGCGAAAATATTTGAAAAACTTATCGTCATACTGGCGTCGTGTAGCATAAACTAAAATCACCTCCAAGTAATCTACAACTAATTATAGGTGTATCTAGAATCCCTTTCTATTTTATCTTTTGGTTACTCTGCGAAACAAAAGACATGTAGCCACCATACAGTTTACGATGTCGGCCATGATGCATCCTACACCAGTTTTAAATCGCTACTAAATATCTCGGGATGGGCAACCAGCGGGTTCCTCTCTCTCGTCTGAAAGGAACGTCAGAATTGATCACGCCATAAAATATTTCTCGTGTGGAAGGGCACTAACCTAATCATTAAATTTCAAAATTGGTTTGATTTTCTATAATTTGTTTCAAATCGTAATTAAAACCTTTTAAGTTTTATTATCAACTTATATCCTTTTTGACTAATTTAGTCACAATAAATTATTATTAATTGTTGTAATATATAATTTATTCAATCTTATATGTCATCTGATCTTTTGAGGTAAAGTTTTTTGTTGTAAAATTCCAAGTTATTTACTAATACAACTTAGGTTCCTTTCATTATATTTGTAATATAAAATAATGCGATGGTTCCCACTAGTTCTATTTACCTAATTTACACGTCCTTGCAATCATTGTTTCAGGGATAGATATTGAAGATGGCTGTGAAGCTATGAATGCTGTGGCGGGCTGCTCGTATGTATCATATATGGTATGTTGAAGAAAGTGTGTGGTGGAATATATAAATAAAAATAAACGATAGGATGGCAGGTCCAGATGTGAGAGCCGACTATATAGTCACTGCTCTTTCCATGTGGGCGGTTAAGCTAATCTAGTACTACCGTCTAATTTAGAACAATATTTTAGATATGGCTGCATTTTAAATTTTGACAGTAAAAACAATTAAATATAACCAAAGAAGTCTTAAAATTTCAAAATGGGAATGTGGGATCTGAATAGCGGAGTAACTTGACATCTTTACAAAACTATGGGAAAGTATAATTTTCAGCTTAGGCAAATAAAAACCTGACTTGGCAAAAGAACTACACTACATAACAATAAAAGGTAGGAGGTTTGTAAATAAAAAATCTGGAACAGGGAAATGGAGGGTAACTCAACATTCCTAAACATTTAGGTGGAAAACTTTAACTTTCTAAACGCAGTTAAAAAGGTATTTAAATTAACGAATATAAATCTAAAGATTATATTAAGGGCAATTCATTAGTTTTTCGAGTACATAGCTAAATATCAAAGAATAAGGTATAAACAAATAAACCTACTGGCAGCATAGCCTAGGTGCCATGATTCTCTTTGGGAAATAATGATACTCTATATTTAAAATGTTTTTGTAACAAATTACATATTTTCATTTATGCTCTTTGGTGAAATGGGATGCTCTTTTCCCCAACATGTTTATGTAATAATAATAATTCTCCAATTAGCTTCATTTTGATGTGGTTAGGTAAAGATTGCCAATATTTGCGTTCGTTTGTATACTCAGTTTGTGCACTAAGTAATATTTTGTGTTGCCAATATTTGCGTTCGTTTGTAAACTCAGTTTGTGCACTAAGTAATATTTTGTGTTGCCAATATTTGTGTTCGTTTGTATACTCAGTTTGTGCACTAAGTAATATTTTGTGTTGCCAATATTTGCGTTCGTTTGTATACTCAGTTTGTGCACTAAGTAATATTTTGTTTAAAATATTTTATTTATTTTAATTTATTAATTGCTAGAACTGGTTTGTGATTGTCATAGTTATCTCAGGATTGTAAATGGAAGAACTATAAAAATAATGATAGATGGATACTGAAAGCCATAATTGGATTTATTTGAATACGGCACACTCTTGCAAAGAACGGGACAAACTGCTAGTTATCTATAACGTCATTTAAAAATAAATAAATAAATGAAAACTAGACATTAACTAACTGTGCTTTAGGCCACAATCTACCAAAGTAGAATAATGTTGAGTAGATGTAGATCTAGGGTGAGTAGAGAAGATACAACTATAGGTAGAGAAGGATAGATAAAACTCTAGGTAGAATAGAATAGATACAACTCTAGATAGAATAAAATAGATGCAACTCTAGGTAGAATAAAATAGATGCAACTCTAGGTAGAGAAGAATTGATACAACTTTAGGTAGATAAGAGTAGATACAACTCTAGGTAGAGAAGAATAGATACAACTCTAGGTAGATAAGAGTAGATACAACTCTAGGTAGAGAAGAATATATACAACTCTAGGTAGAGAAGAATAGATACAACTCTAGGTAGATGAGAGTAGATACAACTCTAGGTAAAGAAGAATAGATACAACTCTAGGTAGAATATAATAGATACAACTCTAGATAGAATAGAATAGATGCAACTCTAGGTAGAGAAGAATTGATACAACTTTAGGTAGATAAGAGTAGATACAACTCTAGGTAAAGAAGAATAGATACAACTCTAGGTAGAGAAGAATAGATACAACTCTAGGTATAGAAGAATATATACAACTCTAGGTAGAGAAGAATAGATGCAACTATAGATAGAGAAGAATAGATACAACTCTAGGTAGAGAAGAATAGATACAACTCTAGGTAGAGAAGAATAGATGCATTTCTAGGTAGAGAAGAATAGATGCAACTCTAGGTAGAATAAAATAGATGCAACTCTAGGTAGAGAAGAATAGATACAACTCTAGGTAGAGAAGAATAGATACAACTCTAGGTAGAGAAGAATAGATACAACTCTAGGTAGAGAAGAGTAGATACAACTCTAGGTAGAGAAGAGTAGATACAACTCTAGGTAGATGAGAGTAGATACAACTCTAGGTAGAGAAGAATAGATGCAACTCTAGGTAGAAAAGAATAGATACAACTATAGGTAGAGAAGAATAGATGCAACTCTAGGTAGAATAGAATAGATGCAACTCTAGGTAGAAAAGAATAGATGCAACTCTAGGTAGAGAAGAATAGATACAACTCTAGGTAGAGAAGAATATATACAACTCTAGGTAGAGAAGAATAGATGCAACTCTAGGTAGAGAAGAATAGATACAACTCTAGGTATAGAAGAATATATACAACTCTAGGTAGAGAAGAATAGATGCAACTATAGATAGAGAAGAATAGATACAACTCTAGGTAGAGAAGAATAGATACAACTCTAGGTAGAGAAGAATAGATGCAACTCTAGGTAGAGAAGAATAGATGCAACTCTAGGTATAATAAAATAGATGCAACTCTAGGTAGAGAAGAATAGGTACAACTCTAGGTAGAATAGAATAGATGTAACTCTAGGTAGAGAAGAATAGATACAACTCTAGGTAGAGAAGAATAGATACAACTCTAGGTAGAATAGAATAGATACAACTCTAGGTAGAATAGAATAGATGCAACTCTAGGTAGAATAAAATAGATGCTACTCTAGGTAGAGAAGAATAGATACAACTCTAGGTAGAATAGAATAGATGTAACTCTAGGTAGAGAAGAATAGATACAACTCTAGGTAGAATAAAATAGATGCAACTCTAGGTAGAGTAAGAATAGATACAACTCTAGGTAGAGAAGAATAGATACAACTCTAGGTAGAAAAGAATAGATGCAACTCTAGGTAGAATAGAATAGATGCAACTCTAGGTAGAATAGAATAGATACAACTCTAGGTAGAGAAGAATAGAGGCAACTCTAGGTATAAAAGAATAGATGCAACTCTAGGTAGAAAAGAATAGATGCAACTCTAGGTAGAATAAAATAGATGCAACTCTAGGTAGAATAGAATAGATACAACTCTAGGTAAAGAAGAATAGATGCAACTCTAGGTAGAATAGAATATATGCAACTCTAGGTAGAATAGAATAGATGCAACTCTAGGTAGAATAGAATATATACAACTCTAGGTAGAATAGAATAGATGAAACTCTAGGTAAAATAGAATAGATGCAACTCTAGGTAGAATAGAATAGATACAACTCTAGGTAGAAAAGAATAGATGCAACTCTAGGTAGAGAAGAATAGATACAACTCTAGGTAGAAAAGAATAGATACAACTCTAGGTAGAGAAGAATAGATACAACTCTAGGTAGAGAAGAGAAGATAACATTCTAGGTAGAGAAGAATAGATACAACTCTAGGTAGAATAGAATAAATGCAACTCTAATTAGAGTAGAATAGATACAACTCTAGGTAGAGAAGAATAGATGCAACTCTAGGTAGAGAAGAATAGATACAACTCTAGGTAGAGAAGAATAGATACAACTCTATGTAGAGAAGAATAGATGCAACTCTAGGTAGAATAGAATAGATGCAACTCTAGATATCTTGCAATCTGGTCTACCTCTGTCTCTATGTCCGTGTATACCTGGAGTTTTAGCTGAAACTGGTTGATGCATTTAGTTCAACGTTGATATTTATTGAGATGAGATAGCAATTTTAATTATGTATATAAAATTAGGGGTAGTTTGGCCTACTAGTGACTGAATTTAAAAAGAGTCAGAATTGGTTTTAACACTTTTATTCAAAATTGATATTTGGGAGTTCTTACATAATAAATGAAAATGCCTATTAAAAATTGTTTATTGATCGCAGATTTTTTCAAAATGTGATATTTTTTGAAATTGGCTCTAAAAATATTTTTAGAAAGATTTAATTCAAACGTTAAGTTGATTATAATATATAAAATTAAAATTTACTTGCGCTCTCTCAAAGGATAAATCTTCACAATTTTATTTATATTTTCACTAATTAATTAACAAATTTACACCACAAAATCACCTCAGTGATATAAGGTCTCATTTAAATACTTAAGTGGTACAAGATCTCGTTAAAAGTACCTAAGCGATACAAGTTATAATTAAAACTCTTTTCGCCGCTACCCTCATACTTCATTGTTGTTTATAAGAGTCCTTCGCACTGCCGATTAATCATGACATTAGACCTAAGTATATAACTACACTCTAACGATAAACAAAGATTCTCGCAATTTTTATATGATAACAACAGAATTGTGATTAGTTTAATAGTTTTATTTTAAATAATTGTTTTTTAATGTTGCAATATTTTCTAAAGTGTGCTATTTTTTGTCACCTCTTTTTACTTCTTGTTCAGGCTATAATCATATACTATAATTACTCTAATGGAGTAGGTCTGAGGATTGAATATTTTAGAAGTAATATACCAGCATTTGCGTGGAAGGAAAGTGGAAAACCAATTAAGAAAACCACCCTCTATAGACCCGATTGGGAACAGAAGCTTGTTCTCCCCATCATCAGTTGGCCAGTGTAACAGGATTGTGGCGCCTTAGACCATTAGGCCACTGAAGTGGGTTATGGTAAAATAGTTTCGTTGGTCTCAATCCCACTTTGTTCTAAAGTAGAATACAGGAAACCGAACAACGGTGCTATGTCTGGTTCCAGTTATATTATCTACCTCAGTTAGGTGTTATCCGTGGGGTGAGATCAGATCATATGTCGTGCATCCATCCTAGTGATTTGTAAATATCTGGAATGAGGGACTCAAAATACGATTAAACCATTTATTAGGTATTTATCACTTTTCATTGGTTTGATGATACACTTATGTCGATCAGTTCATTTAAAAATATACAAAAATGGAATAGATTATTTTTTAATCCATATGGTTAGTTAAATTATGGTATTCTACAATTCAAATTATTTTTATAGCACGCAATTAATTTATTATTATTTATATTATTTTTTTATTTTTCAGACACATAAAGATGAATAAATCGACTAAGTCCTCATCGTGCTTCCGTGGGTGTCGATTTCATCAAATTAATGTGACCAACATGAGACCAACTTGAATAATTATAATATCAGCTTAAAAAAATTGTATCACTGTATTTAACGTATTTTACATTAAAAACAAACCAAATTGTAATTTTATTAATTACTATCCTGTGAATAACGTAGGTTTTGTATCTTTAGTAGTTTATTGAGTAGTTGAGGTGTTTTTTTATAATACTGGTATACTGGTAGATATTATGTCATTTCTATGTAATTTTTCTTAGCGTTACCCGAGAGACACCGTTTGGAGGTGACCAAACATGGTCTCTTTGTCATGTCTAGTTCGGGTAATTTTGGTTAACAGAGCCCTCACTTAATGCCTTGTCATATTAGCCTACTTATATGTCTGTCTATACAATGTTAGACGTTCTTCCCTCAGAAGTCCGAACCAGCATGCTACTGGATGTGCTAAATAGTGCTATGGGAGAAACAGCCTTCACCTGCCCGGTAGATGTGGTGTGGTACATATATGATCCGTCATCTTCTGTGAGAATCACGTAACATAACTAGTACTTACTCCTACAATCTGACTGATTTGAGCTTTTGTTTGGCCTCCAGCTTTCAAAAGGACTTCAATTTGTGCCCTCTTTCGTGGTGTGACATTTTTAGCTTTGCTCATCTTTATTACACTGAAGTTTCCTTACAACTGCGAGAAAACAGAACTCCAGACCACATTCGGCTCGAAACCCCCACGCTATCTACCAAAATTATTGTTACTCTGGCCATGGGGTGGATTGCCAGAAACACCCCTAAGCATAAAACAAAGCAGTCAATAAATAAAAAAAGGTGAGTGGAAGGAGCAGGGAGGTGTTTTATTTCCAAATACACACAAGGGAAAAATGTAAAGAAAAATACGATTGCAAACTGTCACAAAAACAAAATAAAATATTGAGCCAAACTTGACCGGAAATGGAGCAGAAATATGTATGACATTCGCAAATTACAAATTCCAGCTTAATTAAGTACCGCTAACTTATACCAAACTCGAATTTTATCACAACAAACATTATCACATAAAAAATTGTAATAATGTGCACACGTCTTTACACCGGCTGACAATTAAACTTTATTCCGCAATTTGAGTGCGCCAATGACAGTGTAGTAGTTTTAGTAATGGGTATAATTTGTGACTACTAAACCATTCTTGATTATATATTTAGTGACAGAGGTGAAATTTGCGAATTTATAATGAAATGGCAGAAATGTGTGTGAAACCAAACGTACGCTAGGGTTCTGGTGATTTGTGTGTTTACTTCAATTCCAACT
>CABFOW010006046.1:7315-17604 GCA_902141385.1 Timema californicum
TATATGTGTGTGTGTGTGTGTGTGTCTGGGAAGAAAGCTATAAAACAAACTTTTGTTGAAAGAATAAAATGCGGTAAATTTTCTGGCGCAAACAGATAAAATAGTGGCTCAGTAAAATAAACTGTCCTCTTTTTCTTTTTTCATCCAAAGGTGATTTTTCTGTCCGTGAAGTTTGTTTTGGCATTACATCAAGGGGATAGTTGTTAACGATCTTAAGAGAGTGTTAGAGAGAGATGGAGGGGGTGGGGGTGAGTTACTCTATTTGTCTATTGTCATCACATCTTGTTCTGAAAGAGATTCAAACACAGACGTAAGCGATGCGCCGAATGATTCACACGAATGTCTTGGCTTCAGTGATTACGTTGTTTTTTTAACTGAGGAAAATGTAGACAAGATTTTATATCCAAACTCTCTAAAAGTTATTTAGGGGTAACTTACAGTTTATTTATGTTTCACGGTTGTTTATTTGAATAAATTAAGACCACCACACTCTCCCACCCCCCTTATTTTTTTTTCACACGTCCTAATTCCTAATCAGGCTATCCGTAGTTTTAAACCAATGGTGTTGATATTATAAAGGTAGAATGTAAAGGAAACTTACCACTTTTACGTGGAGATAGAATGAAAAACCAATTAAGAAAAATTACCCTGGTAACAAAACTACCAGGGGCTCAAATTTGGGCCCAATACTAGGAGTAAAGCGCCCCCCACTCCACCCCCTATTCTTTTAAGACTTTAACAGCAAATCGAAATAAATTTCAAAATAAGCAAATCAAGCATTAAATAATATTCAGCTTGCATGAGTAGTCATATGATTACAAGGTTTCCCAACATATACACTAATATAATTTTCTTTTCCTTGACTCTGATTTCCAATTGAGTGGTCTGATGGTCAGAGTTCATGGTTACAGATCCAAAGGTTCCAGAGTCAATCCTTGGCGCGTCCAGGTTTTCTGTGAATCAGTGGAACGGGTTCTACTCAAGCTTCGTGAGGGGAGACGAGTAACTACTCGAATAGAAAAGTGGCAGCTCCGGTCTAGAAAACTGAGATTAGCGGCCACAAGATTTCGTTGTGCTGACCACATGACATCATCCTCCGTCCGAAGAAGTTGACGCTATATTCAGCAATAGATGGCGGTATTTCTCGATTGCGGACTGACACCATGGAGTGTTTTATTTTGGACTGAATTATGAAAAAAATATATAATATATTTAAAACACAATGGCCAGAAAGTAAAATGTAATTGCGAAACTATCTCGTATTGCTTTGGATAAATATATGTTTACATTATTTAATATTGACCCACTTTGTTTGTCGCAAGGTTTACCTATCAATCAATCGATAGACTGGAGTGCAGCCGACGGAGAAATCGGATGAACTGAGGAATGTTTTTTCCTAAATTGTTTTACACTCTCCATCTATGAAATCCCGGAAACACTTAATTTAGATTCCACCTTCCCCATCCCTAGCACATTAGCGTAGTTAATTCATATACTGATATCCCAAACGGGTAGTAAGACGTTTTGACTTTTTTTTATTAGTTTCAATGCAAACTCTAGAACACTAAGCATAAAATTTGCCACTGGTAAAATAAAAATGTTATAAATTTAATTAGAAAGTAAATAAGATAAAAAAAATTCTTTCCATAGATATTTTATTGCGTGAGAACAAAACAAAGAGCGGATTTTTTTACTGTGAGATCATTAAAGGAAACGGCCAATTAATTATGTATGATTTGAAATGTGTAAGCTCAAATGTAAATAATTAGGCGATATACTGTCACGCTAGGCTATAGTTGATAATAGGGTGTTTCACAAACATGTAATATATATATATTGGGGAGCAACAAGGGTGTAAAAAGAAATGTCACGATTGTACAATCTCTCTAATTATAGCCGTAAGTGAATGCATCACTACAGAGTGACTTTCAGGTTTACCTCCGTGTGGTACATCACGTTTTCACTAACGTTTTATTTATTTATGGCATTATGAACTCTAAAATTAATTGCTACACTTGTAAAACTACGCAACCTTATCTTGAACTAGTTATAATCAGTCCACCTCACTACACACTATCCCTATCTTGAGCTAGTTCTATTCAGTCCACCTCACTACACACTATCTCTATCTTGAGCTAGTTTTATCCAGTCCACCTCATTACACTCTATCCCTATCTTGAGCTAGTTTTATACAATCCACCTCATTACACACTATCCCTATCTTGGGCTAGTTCTATCCAGTCTACCTCATTACATTCTATCCATAACTTGAGCTAGTTATATCCAGTCCACCTCATTACACCAGAGCCCTGTGTTGAGCTAGTTTTATCCAGTCCACCTCATTACACTCCATCTCATTCAGGTCATTCTAATGTTATCCTCCCATCTGCATCTAGCTAGGTCTTCCCAATTGTCTCTTCCCATTGGGTTTACCAGTCAATACATTGAACGCGGTTCTACATTCTTCCATTCGCGCTGCATGCCATGCCCACCGTAATCTACAAGCTTTTACTATCCTAACGATATCTTCTAATGTGTACAGGGTATGTAACCCAATAATTCTCCTATCTACCCTGCTCCTCAGCTAAAACTAAACAGAATTGTAGACTTGAACTGGAAAACGATTTGCGGTGTTCTTGGTCAAATAACGAACCCAATATTCAATAACTGATAAAAGCAAAATAGTACCAACTATCACACTAATTTTCAGTCCTTTTTTTAAAACCAATTTGTATTCATAGCTACAAAGATGTTTAAAAAGTGACTATAAATAATTTTTAAAGATATTTTATAACTATCCCCCAAAAATGGGGGAGGGGGGAGCGTGTTGTAATTTTATGATCTAAAAAGGAGGGCGTCAGCAGAAAAAGGTTGGGAACCACCGAATTAGGGATTAAGACATTCAGATTACTACTTTATTTTTTCCCACCGCGTCAACCATTCGGATTAAATTTATATTTACTAACTAAGCTATTCGAATAGGAGTGAGGAAGGTAAGTATTCAGATGAGTGTATCTGCATTTTCACGGAGAGTCAGTGGGAAACCATTGAGGTAAAATCACACTCAGAACACCCGACCGGGGTACTAACCTCGATGACATCATCAGCAGGCAAGTCTAGTAGGAGAGTTACGCCTTAAACTTAGACCAACCGACCACTGAAGCAGGTAGGTACATTTACTTATTGACTAGAATTTTTTCTGATTTAGAGGATGTTAATGAAACCAACTTAGCGGTGGTTTGCCGCTCGTCCACCCCGAGCAGTGTGTACCGGTTCGGTGTGGTGACTGAGTTTAAAAAAAATAACACCCTCTTACTGTCTTCCGGATTGGAAACCATCCAGCACTTCTCTTTTGTCTCCCCTGGCAGCGTCTCCCGAGCACTCTACATTTGGCACGAAACACCCTCCTCGTCGGAAGAATCGACCATCTCAGAGCCTTGGCGAATTTCATCTTCGCACCTCGAGATAATAAAACCAAACAGTGGTATAAATTTCAAGGACTGGAAGAACGGATGTGATCCTCAATTAGTGACTCGACACTGAGAAGAGCTTTTTTTTTAACACTGCGTCTTGCTACATGTTCACGTTATACGCATATATTCTAATTGGCCTATTGAGCTAGGGATGAATAAGGTTGAATTTAGAGGAAGAGCACCTACATGTGCGTGGAGGAAGAGTGAAAAACTATTTTGGAAAAAATCACTCTCAGTACACCTGACCAGGATTTGAACTATGATCTCCTTGTCATCGGCAGTCTAATCTATTAAAAGCGTAACGCCTTAAACCGTGCGGTCACCGTAGAGCTGACGTACAGTCCGATTTAGATAGAAAATAACCTTTTTTGATAGTTATAAAAAAATTAAAACCATTTTCGTGCATTTATACATAAAATCACTATAACTGCAAGTGTCACATTTAACATAAGTTATATTATCAATACATATAAATTAATATTAATAACATAATATGTTATCAATGTTGCTCCGGAAAATAAACGTTTGTATTTACTAAAAGTTCCCTGTCCCGTGTCTTACTAACAGTCATTCGCATCGGTGGGTATGTGAACAAAGGCATCCGCCATGTATAGACTGGTTTTCCTCTACCATGAAGGGAAGTTCAGGGTTCGAATTTCAACCGTAGTAGAGGGATCCCCCCCCCCCTTATATGTTTTGTCATTCTACGCGAATTCTTATAGATTTGCTTTCAATTCTACCTTCATCTATAACCCATTTGTGTAAGTAGACGGATATCCTGGACTACTCGTCCGGGATAAGGAAAATAAAATCCTAGACGACGTGTATCCGGGTTTATCCGCAAGCAGTCTGAGTAAAAATATGAACATAAAAAACAAAATATACCATTATGGGATTCAAACCCCGTTCTTTACATCACCATCAAACCAATCTAGATTAAACTGACGCCCTTGTATGCATGTCCATTAGCACGGGTGTGTGGGCTAGAGCTGTAAAGCAGACGACGACAGCTAAACTATAAAGCCCCACTCGTGTTTTCAACTGATGTGAATTTGAAATAATTAAAATGAGTCTGTCTCTTGGGAAAACATCAAGTTTTTAATGTTAGCTGTGTGCTTGGCGGGCTTTAAATGGAGGTGGAGTGTTGTCAAAAGAAGTGGATCTTTGTTGGCATAATCATGTTACAAAGTTGTGGGGACGGTGGAAAACACGTTTTTTGTTTTGTTTTTTAAAGTGTGTTGTAATCCACGTCAAAGAAAAAGTAAACTTTTATTTTTTTATGAAGAGGTGCCAAGAAATCTGCTTTTAAAATTTCTTCTGCCCGTTGTGTGTGTAAGACAAAATAAGTAGTGGTGATACATCAGTCTAGAGAGAAGGCGGAAAGCCACAATACCGGGATGAGGGAGGTGGGGGTGAGGTTGAACGGTGCAATCATCTGGGAGTCGAATCCAGGACTTATGAATTAGAGTATATAATTATCATGCCAACTTTAACAGTTTTCCAGGAGCTACTGGCACCAATGTTCCAAAACAATGTTTTTAATACCCATAGTTATGTGCTAATATAAAAACATATTTTTAAATATTAAATTAGTAAGTTATTAAAATGAGAAATGATTATATTGTTAATTTTGGCACCTAATGTAAATAAATATTATTTATTGTTGTTTTTCCTCATCTTCATTTCAGATTCTAAGTAGACATTTCCTCATTTCAACAGATATATATATATATAAATGTTGGAAAATGAGTGATAAGTTCATTTATTCAAGTATTATATTTGTTTTTAAAATGGGCATTGTTTGTGCTCAAAACTATAGTGGTACAAAAAAATAAATGAACAATCGTTCCTACCCCCCTATCTATATTCATAGCAGTACGCCAAGTTTGAGTTCTCAGTCTTCGGTTTTGGAGTTTCGACGTTTAAACACACAAAATATACACCCTATTTATATTATATGACAGTTTCGCTCCAAAGCTTCATGACATCCTCAAATCAAAGGCGTTCAAGGAGGTAGTTCTCCTTGCCCTATAGATAACCGCTGTTTATGACCAAAAATGGTAGCTGGCGTACTTTTTGGAAAATAACGAAGATGATGATGAATTAAAAGTAACATCTCTACATCCAACTGGACCGTCTCCATTATTTTCATATCCGAGGAAGCCAGATGTATTGTGGATATCGTTGAAGGATGTTATTTGCAAAGTCGACCCTACAACTCCTACTGAAAGGATTTATATAATAACTCAAGATGAACTTATGAAAAGTACACAGGCTGTCAACCAACTATAACTAACATTTAACTAAGTAATACGTGTTATAAATACTTGAAATAATTAATTTAATGAAGCCTATGAGATCAATAATACCTATTGTAAAACACTATTTCACTTACTACATAAAGGCTAACGTTCTCTAGATAACTACCTTGTTTTAAAATAATTTTAACTATGAGTCCATTAGCCTCCCACTTTTAAATGTTTACAATCGCTTAACATAAGTACTAATAGAAATTTTGATTTTGAGTTTTGAATTTTTTTTTGTTATGACAATGCATGCGGTGCTGCATGTTATTGGAAAGGGAATACAAAATTAAGTAAAATGACACCACTCCCACCTTTATAGCTTAATTCGGAGAGCTACTACGACAGTTAGAAAATAAAACAGCGGTACATTTTTGGAAAACATGACAATTTTACAAAACCATATTCTGAAAATTGTTTTGAGATATTTAAATAATTTTTTTTTCTTAGTCTCCAAACACTCTCTCTATGAATCAAATTTTATAAAAATCTGAAATGGTCAGGTAAAATTTTGTAAAAAAAAGTGTGTTGATTAGACACGGAATACCCCTATTAATATTATTGTATTCAAGGTGTATTTCCAGATTTTTTTATAGATTTAGCATTTAGTTTGCAAAAATCTAACTACTTTTTTTAAATCAAAGGCTACCCATTTCCTGGAGACCCCTGGAAACGGTTGGGATATTTTACCCCACCCCAATGCTAGACCAATAGTAGTTCCGGAACCATTGCTGTTACCCATTCCCTACTCTGGGCACGAGACGTACCCAGTTAGATCAGTGATAAAGCATTCGCACGAAGGCCTATAGCCGAACTTCCCAGTTTCGATTCATGTATACTGGTTGTCATTTTCCAGCAAATTCCATTTGATACAGCTTCAGGACTTCTACCTGAGTGAGCGAGATTTACTGTTTACAGAACTACTAGTAAGAATGTAGTAACAATAAGAACATGGAGGGAGCGAGCTCTACTGCTCACAAAACTACCAGTAAGACTGTAGCAACGATAATAACATGGAGGTAGCGAGCTCTACTGCTCACAGAACTACTAGTAAGACTGTAGTAACGATAAGAACATAGAGGGAGCGAGCTCTACTGCTCACAGAACTACTAGTAAGACTGTAGTAACGATAAGAACATGGAGGGAGGTCTACTGTTCACAGAACTACTAGTAAGACTGTAGTAACGATAATAACATGGAGGGAGGTCTACTGTTCACAGAACTACTAGTAAGACTGTAGTAACGATAATAACATGGAGGTAGCGAGGTCTACTGCTCACAGAACTACTAGTAAGACTGTAGTAACGATAAGAACATGGAGGGAGCGAGCTCTACTGCTCACAGAACTACTAGTAATACTGTAGTAACAATAAGAACATGGAGGGGGTGAAGTCCACTGTTCGCAGAACTACTAGTAAGACTGTAGTAACGAAAAGCACTTGGAAGGAGTGAGGTCTACTGCTCACAGAACCACTAATATAAAAACATGAATGCTTTTTTAGCGCTCCACATACACAAATAACAAAAGCCTTGAAACTCAACTTTAACCCATATTTGAGGACAAATTGTGGCACTTGTTCTCTTCCCCTTTCCCTTCGCCCTTTAAAACAACCCACCACCACATCCTCAACAAGAATCTTAGGGCGTAAACCCCTCCCTCCCCACCTCTTCATCCTTCCCAAGACCTCCACAAATCTCCTAGCATACCACGAAGCTCAGAGCATCTTTCTAGATTCAAGAACACCCATGCCTCTTTAAGTTCTAGACAAGCATAGAGTGTGAGATGTCCTTCCCTAGACACGAGCATATAAGAAAAGAGAGGCACTACAACCCTTCTAGATCTTACATTAAGCGCCTCCCTTCCCACTCCTCTCACCTTCCACCAACCAACAACCACCAACTCGTGAGAGTCTATGGTCTATAATATATTTCACCTTAGTACCAACGGGGCTTACACTGTTTAAAGCAGGGATCAAGCCGGAAGTCTATGTGGCTACAACGTCCTTCTACCGACTCTCTACCGACCATTCCTCGCTGTTTCCCTCTCTTCAGTCCGCCCCCTTTTTTATTTTACACGTGGAGCTATGGAAATCAGGTGAGAGGTTAGGAAAGGATGAGAAATATAAGGAAATAAGAATTGAGATAAAGACCTGATTTTTATAAATATGCAACCCAAAAAAACAGGTGAGGTGGTTTGGTGATTAAACGGACTGGGGCGGGTCTTGTGCTAGGAGGGTGATTCGATGACGGGATGTGCAGCAGGTGTGTGAATTTATTTGGTGGTCACGTTATCCCCAAGAGGTGTAAAAATATAAAATGAAAAGAGGGGTATCAATACTTTTTGGTTTCAACTTTTAATCCTTGATTGTTAATGTTTAACCTTCGTTGGTTTTAAAATAACCTTTTTGTTTTATATCCGGTAGGTAATTAATGAAACTGCAGTGTATATTTATAATGCTTGGGTAATTAATGAAACTGCAGTGTCTATTTAGAATGTTTGGGGCATTGGGTTAGTAGTGTTTAGTAATAACTCAATACTATTGACTGATTTATGATATAAACTTAGCAGTAAGGTCGAAGAAACGGTGTATTCTTTATTTGCTTTGTCATTGACAGGGAGGGTGGGGAGCTCGAATTATGGGCGGGCGTGCTGAGTTAAAAAAAAATTATATATCAAAAACCTCCACAAGAATATCTCCTTTAGTTTACCTAGCTAATTCCAAAATGTTAATACAGTGAATGTACATTATTTTTTACATTATAGTGGCACTTTTAAACGACGGATTATTTTTACATTATGGCCCTATCTGACTTGTAGTTCTGTGAATAGTAGACGTCGCTCCCTCCATATTCTTATCGTTACCACAGTCTTACTAGTAGTTCTGAGAACAGTAGACCTCCCTCCCTCCATGTTCTTATTGTTACTACAGTCTTACTAGTAGTTCTGTGAACAGTAGACCTCGCTCCCTCCATGTTATTATCGATTACTACAGTCTTACTAGTAGTTCTGTGAACAGTATACCTCGCTCCTTCCATGTTATTATCGTTACTACAATCTTACTAGTAGTTCTGTGAACAGTAGACCTCACTCCCTCCATATTCTTATCGTTACTAGTCTTACTAGTAGTTCTGTGAACAGTAAACCTCACTCCCTCCACGTTCTTATCGTTACTAATAGTTCGGTGAACAGTAGACCTCCCTCCACGTTCTTATCGTTACTACAGTCTTACTAAAAGTTCTATGAACAGTAGACCTCGCTCCTTCCATGTTATATCGTTACCACAGTTTTGATTTAGCTCTTTAGATCTCAAGTTGAGTTATTTCCTATTAATTTCTCCTTGACATAGTCACTGTTTGAAGTTAATATTTTTCTTTGGTGATCAAGCTAGACGGGCAACAAATTAATACCATATTGAATAATACATTACAATCGTAGAGAATAAACCACCGTTGTTTAAGACGTCAATCTCGCAATAGATGTAAAGAATAATATAATAATGTATACATACCTCATTCGTTCCAAGCTAAAAGAAATGTCCCTGCCAAATTTGTTAAAAGTGGTCCAAGCATTTGTCAGTAATCGTGGAACAAACACAGACAGACAGATTAAATGTCAAACGATCACGTTAAAAACTTCACTCAGCTCGGTCAATAAGCTGCTCCATAGTGTAATTTGTCAAGATAAGACCGCCATATTTCAGTGTAAGAGGAATGTAAGAGTTTACTCGATTTTATTTTTCTCTTTCTTTCAACCAAATGTTTGTCAGATAAATGTGGACTTGGAAGGCAAGCAGATGGTTACAGCCTTCCACTCTTGACGTTTCTGTGCGTATCGGTGGCACACGCACTTTTATTGCCACAATACGGGCTGTAATACTCTTTCTTTTCATTTAATTAAGGTGGGCGCACACTATGACGTATCGCGGCGGCTCTTATCACTTTGCACCGGATAGGAAAATATTCAAGATTTGTTTTTTTCTTTATTTTATACAAAATAAAGACGAAATAAAAGATTTCGATGCGATACTAAAAAATGTGCACCAGCATTAAAAATTACGTACCCAGTCAAAACAATATTGACAAGAGATATAATAGTTTTGGTTGGTAGCATTTGTGGTAAGTTTCCCCCAAATAAATTCATAGTAAGAACACAGCAAAATATGTTTTAGATAATTTATACTTTTTTCTGCAGTTAACATTAATTATTAAATGTAAATTTTATCGGTACCTATACTATCTATTAAGTCACAGTTAAAGATTAATTGACTATCCGTGTGATTATATGCGCTATTTAACTGTCGGATACAGCGTTCTTGTCAAGCATCTTTCTTCATCAAGAAAATTAAAGTTACAAAGCATTTATAATAATATAGTTTTAATCTTTTAAATTTTTATATCAGCTTTTTAGTACCCGCTTTGGTGGCCAAACGGTCTAAGGCGCCACTCTCGCAATATACTAGACTGCCTATGACGGGTAGCATGAGGTTTGGTCCTAGTTAGGTGTACTGAGGTT
>CABFOW010006046.1:24192-35978 GCA_902141385.1 Timema californicum
TTCTTAAATAACTTTCCACTCTCAATTCACGCAAATTTGGATACATTTCACCTAAATTCAATCTAATCTCATTCTCAACACATTATCGTGATTATTATATCTGCGTAAAAGCCAAACGGGTAGCGAAAGGTTGTGTGTGTGTATATATATGTATATATATATATATATATATACTCGTATACATTTTACGTAAAAAGTTTTTTTGGTCCAGTTAAACAATCGCGAGGGCTGAGCACGCAACTTGCCGTACTGTGGAAACGCGCTGGCCACATGGATAGCTCTTCCACCAAATTCTGACCCAGTGGTTTGTTCCGCATGGGGGAACAGCGAGTCGCCTGCTGCTTTTTTCCCCTCTATTCTATTCTATCTTATGAATGTAGAAAAGGGGAGGGGAGAAGCGGGTGTGTTTGGCTCTTGTTTTGTTTCCGTTTTGTCGACATGCTGGAGTTAATTGCCTCATGAATACTACCGACTTCATTGATTCAAATAAATAATAGAAACAAAATAAGAAAGGAGGGCATTCAATTTCCAAACAACACCACTATCACATGGTTCGACTAGTACGGAGACACGCCCCCGGAATAACGGCGATGATTGGGGTGATGGGTGCTGAACTTAGCCGGTGGCCTTCGGTGTGAATAGAGGAAGTTAGATTAGCAGGGATGAACAGTTACCACCCTTCCTTCTTTTTTTAGCATCACGTCATACTACCTGTTCGGGTTATACGCTTATCTACTAATTACGCTGATGGTTTTAGGGATTAGGAAGGTTATATTTAAAGAAAGTGTACTTGCGTTTGCGTGGAGGGAGAGTGAAGACCTATTTTGTGAAAACCACTCTCAGTTCCCCCAACAAAGATTCGAACCCCGATCTCCCCATCATCAGCAGTCTATTCTACTGCGAGAGTAGCACGTTATAATATGCGGCCACAGAAATGTGTGCCCTATACTTTAACAGTTAATGTATCAAAGTCGGCTAGAGGTTTCTGGTTCGAGTCCGACTGGTCACTACTAGCACGTCTAATTCCCTTATGTAAGAACGAGGATGAGCGAAACAGTTTAGTTTGCCGATGACTGGGAGGTCGGGGTTCAAATCAAAGTCAGCTGTATTGAAGGGTAGATCACTCTACCTTCACGTAAATGGGAGTACATTTACTCTTAATGAATACCTCTCTAACCTCTATATGACTAGCGTAATTAAAATGTGTATAGTCCGTAAGGATAGTAAGACCCGGTGGAAAATAAAAACCCTCGTCGGATTACATTATATTTATTGACCATACTAGTACAAACATACCAATCAAACTTATGTATTGTCAGAATAGTCCTACTAATATTTTAGAATATAAACTATAATAAAGTACAATTAGTGAGCAAATTATAGGCCTAGTGCTGGGTAACAGCGTTGTCATGCCAGCATTTCTTTTTATCTCTTTTTAATAGCTCTTCGTTACCCGGTATAACGCGAGTAGATGTAAGACTTGGCAACAGCTGTCCTAAGGAAAGAAAATATGATCCTCCATACTGCAGTAGTTCCCAACGTGTGGTACGTGCCACGACGTTTGGGGGTACGCGAAAATATTTGATTAATGGCGGAAAGAGCTACATATTCCAACAGTGTAAGACGAAAGATCAGTCAAAAGTTATTAAATTAGCTCAACGATGCGGGTTTTATTCTATATTTGACCATGTAAAATGATTTCAATTTCTAGAATAAAATAATTTTTATAATTATTAATAAATTAATTAAATGTGTTTGTTTTTATTGTAACTTTTGCTTTTGGAGTGTAAAAATATCTGCACTCTTTATTCAGCTTACTATCACATTGTTTTATAATCCCATTACAAGCCCATTTATTTTAAATTGCAACAAATAAATCAGAAATAACTTCTACTGTAGTAATTAAACATTTTAATGAAACAAATAAGGGCGCAATTTATGTAAATGAGCTGCCAAGGGATGCGCAAGCGCAAAAGGTTGGGAACCGCTGCTACATAGGAACTCGCGGTTCCTTCAAAGCAGTCATCCCCAAGCTTTCTTGATTGGAGGAACCCTTTAAATATTTCGTAAAATCTCAATGAACCCCCCTTACCTGACTGACACATTAAATATCACGATGGTGGTAAATTACAAAATATATGTAAAACAGTTGGGTTGGTAGATACTAATTAGCTCGTTCTTTAGACTAAGATACTAACCTCACTCTTATAACATTATTACCTGCACTCTTCTTACCAAAGACGGGGAGAAAAAAGGTTCGAATCTCAGTCGGATGAACTGGGGATGTTTTTTCCTAAATGGTTTTCCACCCTCTCTCCATTCAAACGCGGGTTTACTTCTTCTAAATTAAACCTTCCCGATTCCTAACACATTTGCATAATTATTACTTAAGGGTAAAACCCGAACGGGTAGTAAGACGCGGTGCTAAAAAAAAAGCTCCACATTGTACAAAAACTATGGACAGACCAACAACAACAACAAAAGCCAGCTTTTGCAAATTCTCGCGGAACCCTGGTTGGGAATCTGACGTCAGAGTTTTCATAGGTTGCCACCCGGTATATGTTCGACACTTTGAATGTATATCTGGATTTTGGATGCCAAAGTGCATCGACCCTAGCAGTGTGTAGACGCCCTCACCCCTTAAAGCACACTCATGATTTATTACCCTTTTATCCTTCACCCGGGGCTCATCCTATCCGCGCTTCGCAACATTACCTACCCCACTACCCACGCACCGCAAATTGCAAATTGATTTTTCCAGACATGACGCGGTCAGGCTGACGGGACATTGAAAGACTGAGGGAAGACTCGGAGTATCTGTGATTGGTCCGGTACCTTAGCACCGTTAATATCAGGCTATATCGGCAGTGGTGTGTTGCCACCTTCATAAATCACCCACAATACACTATCATACCTTAAGATCCCTCACCTGATAAAATCCATAAGTGTCAATTCGTAGTCTAATAGAAATAACCTTATCTGACTGCTGGAAAATGTACTAGATATATTTTAACGTATTCATACGTCAAAGCTTGTGATCTGAAACTGTCACTCTTGACATATACTAGCCATATTATTAAAATAAAACCAATGCAATATTAAAATGTTATACATTTTAGCCACAAAATATATGTTTCGTATTAAAAAAACACGCTATTCCCATGAAAAGTGAACTGTACTTAGAGGAATGTTTCCATAACTTGGCACAACCCAGAAGGAGGACCGAGGGTTGAATATGTAAGGAAAGGGGGAGGGCGGAAGAAGGTATACAAATTAGATCCCTCCCTCCCAGTATAGAAAGGAGCGGCAGCCCCAAAGTTTCTCTGCAGGATGTTTCGGTATTGGGTGCTCTTTTGGCGCCCGTGTGTGTGTGTGTGTTGCGACCTTTATTCTGATGCATAATGCATAGCCCTGTTGTCAACTTTACCTGCAGGTGTGCCTTTGCGAAAACAATGTCCCAATCCCTCCCACAACTAGCGACAGGGAGTGTGACCTCGGGGAGAGGGGGAGGATTGAGGTGGGGTTGGGGTAAATACTAACTTTACAAAAGGCCAAGGTTAGCGTGCTCGACAGTGACTATGGAAGAGGGGGACAAGCTAATACCAAACCTAGCAGTGTCGGCTCGTAGCTAAAATTAGTGGGGGTGCTGCTCCAGAAATGTTTTAGCCTTTGTTTTAAAATTGTGTATAGGGAAAAAACCTGTATAAAAAGAAAATTTATTCAGGAAATTGATAAAATCTTAACAAAGAAAAACATTTTTTACTGACTGACTTTAACTTAAATTGTTACAGTTCAAGTTTGATCGATTCATTTGAAAATTAAATCCATTCTTCTTGTTTTAATTTGCGCAAAAAGTTAAAATAATTTTCTCCTTGATCTCTGGATGACAATTGACGAAATTTTTCTCCAGTGTAAGTACTGCAAGCGCATTTAGTCTTTCTGTTAAATTAAAGAACCGAAAAAAAATGAATCAAATAGAAAAGCTGAAAGCAGAATAATAATCTAATTCTACACTTTATCACATTCAAGAATATGGTATACGATTTTTAAGCACAACACACACTGAGTAAATAAAACTTCCTTCCGCCATCACACCAGAGCCGGCACTGCGAGAGCAACAGTGCTCTCTCTACCGGGCAGTTCCATCTTCCTCCCCAGCCCCTCCTATGTGCGCAATTGCGCGCAACAGTCAAACACCACGTCGCTGGCACTGTGAAGCGCACAGTTTCATACAAAGATTATTGTATATTTTTCATAAACTGGGGGATGGCTAGTCAAGTACTGATATTAAGCTTAAGGAATATATATTGTACTATAAAAATAAAGAAAGAATTAAAGAAAAAAAGACTTATATTAAATGTTATCGATAATATCAAGTGAAAATAGGGGGTGCTGCAGTTCCGCAGTGCCTATACACGAGCCACCACTGAAACCTAGTGAAGGGTTTATTTACACATTGTGGCTTTCCAAACTCTTCCCAGGCAAATTCTAATGCAGCTTCTTAAACTACACATTTTCATCCTAGTATTAATTGAAAAAGACCATATTTTATATGATGATATTAATAATAACAGTAACAATAATAATAGCATACGAGAAAATTCTGTGGTGGAATGGTACAAGGCATTACCTTCTCAATAGATTGAACCTCGTTGACGGGGAGATCGGGTGTAGTGAGGGACGTTTTTCTTGAATGGTTTTCCAACGTAAGTGCTGATATACCTCCTTTAAATTCAACCTTGCTAAGCCCAAACTTATTACAACAATTAGTATATAGGAGTATAACTCGCACGCGTAGTTAGACGCAGTGCTTAGCAGAGAGAGAAAAAAAAAGCTAAGCTAAGCTAAGCTATCTTCTTTAAAATGAAAAATGACACCTAGACACGGAAATCTAACCTTAGCTGCTGCTATTGCAGTAATCAACAACTATAATATTTGGCAATTTAAAGCGATATATATTTATCTAATAGACTAAAAATTGATTTAATTATTTACAAAACCGTTTTTAAATATACAATAAACTAAAGCTTTTAAGTATCACAAACGCTTTTGAAAACCGAGACGAAGCAAATAAATTGAAATAGCCAAATAAAAGACGCAAAAATATAGAATTACATTTCAACGCCCTAAGTAAGGTTCAAGTGTCATTGGAAGAACCTTTTCTGAAAGCTTGAAGACTTGTTAGTTCTACTTTCACGTATTCGTACACAAAGCCATGTGATCTGCAGCTGTCACTTTTAACAGATATTATCAATACCTATAAATTAACAATAATAAAATAGTAAAATAATATCAATTTTAGCTGAAAAAAGTTTGTATTTTATAATATGCCCCTTCTATGAAAATGGCACTGTATAAAGTTCGGTGAGCAGCGAAAATAGAACAGAGTGGCAGTGGCTCAACATCCTGTGGCGAATACTTGTATTATTCATTCACGGGAGGAGTTTACCTCTGAAAGGTCTTTTTTCTTACCAATATCCTACTATATAATAGATTTCTGGTAGGGAAAAAAGTCCTTTCCCAGGTAAACTCCAACCGTGAACGAAATTTATCACGTGGCCCCCTCTACACGACCTCACAGCGGCAAACGCCGCCACACAGCCTAAAGAGGTACGAGGATACCACGAGAAAAGGTTAAACACAACGACATAGTCACGGTCGGTATTTCAAACTCGGTGACTTCGCTATTCAAAAGGTCAACTCCTGCCTGCGTGATCTAATGCACTTTAATTAAAAATGACATGCGTTCCTTCCTCCTCCAGCCCTTCTCACACCCTAGCTTAAAATAAAATCTCCTTGAACTCAACCATCCGGACATTTCCATAAAAGTGATGACTATTGTCATTTTATTTTTTAGGACGGGGCATAAAAAGAATCAAGCTAGAAAGCGTTGAAGCTTAGAGACATTGAAAAATCCGAAGCAAAAACCAAGCAAGTACAGTTGTATTTTTAATAGTTACATTCCGAAATTAATTTATGACTATAATACAACGCAGCTCAAAATACAAAAGTCAAATTTTCCTGACACAATGAAGGCCTATGATGAAGTCACCGTAGCCAATAAATTGTTAAATCAATTAAATATTGGAAATAATCGTTCAATTTTTAATCTTAAAAAATATATAGAACACATAACGAGTTCTTGCACCGAGAAACGTCGCAATAGGAGTGAAAGAGGATGCCTGTATGTGTGTGTATGAATGTTTTGATGTTTGTTTTGCTTTCATTCATTTCTATCGGGCTTTTTGGTGGAAACGAGGGGCGGAGAAAATTACGTATGGAAATGAAAACAGTGGATAAAAATAGAGTCCTCCATGCTTGTAATTTGAAATATGAATAAAAAAATTCTCCGTATAATAGGTCAACTTATGTAGAGTGTTAAGGATAGTTAATACTTGAAAGTGTAGCTTTAAGTTATATTCATAGTTTATTGCTACACACTCTTGAAACTCTCTTCAGCGTGTTCCAAGAGTAGTATGCTATATTCTCACTAGGGCTTCTGGCTCGGGAATTTGTTGATTTTTTTTGTATCTCGAGTTTCCGGAGGGGAAAAAGATTGAGATACGGAAAATTTGAAAAAAATATTTTTTTTTATAAAATATTGTGTAATTAAATAGATTTACAAGCCACACATCGTTCTTTCGTTTTTTTAACCTTGCATTTTGTTGGGCGCGTTGGACAGTTCGACTCGGAAATCATAAACTCGCCACATTCGACTGTATTAAAAATCTCATCAACCCGCCATAATACCATAGTCTTCTTATATAGTTATTTTATCGAGAATAAAAAAATAAAATTATAAAATAAATTTTCAAGGATACAAAGTTATACAAAGTTATACAATAGTATAGAATATGCTTATACTATAAAGTTATACTATTGTTTTGTTAACTAAAGTACAATATGGCATAATTAAATAAGGATTTTTAAAACAAATTTTTCTGATTTTCTTTTCGGTAATAATAGATTAAAAAATGCAATGTATTTTTTAAATCCCGGAACTCGGGAAATGCTTTGAAGCTCTTCCCGACTCCTGGTAAATTTGAAGTTGGGAAAATATCAGAATTACAGTAAATACGTCAATAAAATGAGCTCAACTGCGGAAATTTATGTTGTAAATCAGATAAAAATTTCTATTTTATTAAATGTAATACTAAGGTTCATATAGATTCAAAACTTAAAATCGATTAAATTTCGGGTGACCTGATGGTCTAGGGATAAGGTGTCGAACTTCTGTGCTAGGGTTCGGGGTTCTATCCTCAGTCCCGGCACAGATTTATCTGATTACCAAACCCTTCCTTCACCTCTGACAATACGTGTATTAATCACAACTTGTGAATGTGGGGAATGCCAGGCCTCAGCCGTGGTTCGGATTCCACGTTAAACTGTAGGTCCTCCATTTCATCTCACAATTACTCTACCATTACACATTGGCGTAAGTACGTATAACCCGAACGGGTAGTAAGACGCGGTGCTAATAATAATAATAATAATGATTGAATTTCATCTTTAAGTCAAAAAACGTAATCGCCATGTGCAGTTGTCAGTTGGTCCGTACGCTGGCTGTTTGGAAACCCTCTATAGGTCATACATTGTGATAAATCCAGTACGATCTTTTGGTGTTAGTTTCGTCTATTATCATCATGGAATTATATTGAATTTCATCTTAATTTGATAGTTTGAAGCAGAATTTTTCTTCAAAAATGTGATTATAGAAAATTAAATAAAAAATGAGAGCACTTTTAGTTTGCGTTTTCTTCTAAAACAACAATAAAAACGTTAATTTAGGAGCTTCCACCTACTTAGTGTGAAAGGTTTTATTTGAAAGTTTCTAAAAATGTATTTTCCAGCATTAATCAATACCAACAATCACATAACATATTGACAGGATGAAAGAATTATCAAAATGGTAAGAGACGAAAGAAAGACCTCCAGGGAAGAGAAGACCTGAAATACCGAAACGAAGATGTGAGGACAGCCTTTAGACCACTTGGGGTGGAAAAGATCAAAGGCCTAGGGAGAAGAAGAACGGTCACGTGGCCATATTTTCTAAAGAAAAGAGATGAATAAATGTAATATGTCTGGATGAATTAGTTTGTAAGTTGTGTTAAAAATCTTAATTATTTTATTAATGAAATGCAGAGAAAATAATCTAAATTTGGGAGTTATGAAAATACTTTTTTTTTTGCGTTTTTATTCGATCTCAAAGTTGTTACCTGGATGATTTAATAATGCAGTTTTATCGCCCTTTCTTTAAGCTAAATCAAGAATTCCGCTAAACATATATGCACTGTTTTTACTAGGTATATCATCTAAGTGGAGGTTTATTCTTAATGCACTTAGCAAACACAAAATGAATGTGATTAAAATATTTTTATACACAGTTAATATAATATGCTATATCTAAAAATATAATAAAAAAATGATTTCGGTCTTCTTAATTTCACTGTAACTTATTTTAATCGACTAGAGAGTCCTTTACAAACGCGCTTTGATTATATTCCCTCAATCCTTTGAGATACAACATTTTGTTTGTAATGTTAAACAGTGCTTTGATACAAATTTTAATCAAAATTATTAGAGCCGATTTTGATTTTTTTTTTTTATTCTTTCCAACTTTAAGTAAACCACTCTTAATTTTAGAGTTCGATATCTCACTATAAAAATTCCTCTGGGGAACCTTAAGGAAACCCTGAGTACCAAGTTTTAGCCCTCTCAGTAAAATGGTTTCGGCTCTTATCCGATAGACAGACAGACGGAATCACCAAAACAACTTTTTCTATTTCAGGGGGTCATTAAACGTCGACATTTATCCAAATAACGAATTTTATTTTTTTGACGAGCACAATACTGCTCTGTCTGATACCTTAGTTCAGTCGGTAGCGTGTCTTCCCACAGAGTTAAGGGTTCCGGGTTCGATTTCCGGTATGGCCGAAAATGTATCATTGGTGAAAATACGGGTTTACCCTTTCACATTGATAAATTAACGGCCAGGGACTGGATGCTGTGTCTGTTCTAGTCTTGAGTTAGATTAAAAGGCATATGAAGTTACGACAGGCCTAGCAAGGAAAAATAAGGCTTGAATAAAAAACTGACCCATGCCACAAGCTGGAAACAGTAATGGATGTAAAGTAACAATACTTCTCTCTCCGAGAGGTCGAGGGCAGTTCCCCAAATATGCCTGAATAAAATAATTAACTCATACACAAATATATTATATATCTTCAATCGGGATCAAACGAGGCTCCCTAATACATGAAGAAACAGAACTACAGGCGGAAATACAAAAAGTGAGCATCACTTCCTGTCCTAAACCTTCTCAGTTCATCACACTCAAAGGCGGCGACGCAGTCGAGTAAATAGCTACATGTTGGATACTTACACCCACAATTCTAGTCTCATGGGATTATGTATGTAGGCTACAAAAGTTACTATATCTACTTTCACGTATTCATACATCAAGTAATGTGATCAGTCAGTGCCACTTTACAAAGATATTGTCAATATCTATATATAAAAAAAGACCGACCTATTGCTTTATTGGTCAGCGCACGTGGCTACTGATATGCGGTCCCAGGTTTGATACACGGAGGTACTGTACCATAGGTGTTTTCCCCGAAAGGGGAATTATTCCTATGGTCACTATGGTCTGGTTAGTTAGGCTTAAGTTAAGTTTAAGATTTCCAATGACACTACACTTTCACAGTCAATATCATCACATAATTTCATTGGGGAACCGGTCCCGTGGTATAATAGTCAGTGCACCTGGCTACGAGCCTAGGGGTCACAGGTTCGATTCTCTCCCGGTACCTTGGGTATCTTTCCTAAAGGGGGAATTACCCTAACGGTCAACAGGGTTTGGTTAATTTCACTTAAGTTGGGTTTTAAGTGTTTCCGGTGGTTCCGCACAATCACCTCACCTCATCGGGACATGGAAGGGGCCTCCACGGAAAGGATGTACAATTAGTACATTCAGGCGTCCCATGGGCAACAGTACATTACTACTGGCCTACAAAATATGTAGTGAAATATTTGGGGATATGGCATGTAGTCAACCCTCAAGGTATATCCTCGGCAACGTTCTGTTCCCAAAGAGCGACTAAAAGTCTACATACACGGCGACCAAACTATATACTGCACCTCTCACGGTCAAATATGCCATAGTAGCCTAAAAATATATATATATATTTGTATTTTCTAGAAGTGTCTTCCAAGAGGGCGGTTCATAGTTATCTATCCGGTCTCGAGTGACTATCCTTGCTATACAGCCGGTATAGTAGGGGCCCACGTAAAGCGGGCCAGGGTCTATCGTCTCGAGGAGCAGGGGAGTATTCACCCTCACCCCCTCTGCCACCAGCCCTTTAGGGCATGCAAATAAGTCGGGGCGAGTGATTTGTGGCGCCATTACAGCCAAGAAGTATGAGGGTTGTACTAAGATGAGAATATAACTACACACAATAAAAACTAACTCACAAGGGCTACAGTCTGCATGAAGGGCTGATAGTCTCAGCAGGTACAGTCACCATTATTTTAATCTCAGGACCTCCGAGTCTCACGTTCGATCAGTGTTGCAAATGTTACCTTAAAAAAGTCCTCTGATTTCAAGATTTTCCAGAAGGAATCCCTATTTTTCCAAAGAGCATTTTATTAGAGTATAAGAAAATAACTCCATGGCTTAAGCCTTCAATCAGGCTATACAAACCGAGTGGCCGCCACAGTTAGTGATGATAGTGCTAACATTTGCGGATGGAGGGTGTCATGTGGTCAGCACAACGAACGCCCCGGTCGTTTATCTTAGTTTTCTATAACGGAGCCGCTACTTATTTCATACAAGTAGATATTCATTTGTCCTCACGAGGATGAGTTTGACCCCGTTCCGGATCCACTGTTTCATATAAAAATCCGAAAGCACCGTGGATCAAACCCACGACTTTTGGATCTGTGCCCAGGAACTTAGACCACCACTGTGATATATTGGTCTAAGAGGAACTTTTCATAAAGTTGACTATTGGTTAAGTCATGACATTTGCGTTTACAAGACGATTTTAGAGCTTGATGGGTAAGTTTTAACATGTGTTCGGAATTTAAAAAGTTTTCTGTTTAAAGTTAGCGCTTCGGTTCTTCAGATTTTTAAATATTCTACTAGCTTTTTTCCTTCAAAATTATCTCATATTTATTTTTTTATTTAAAAAAATATTTCCTTTGTTTTTTCAGTTTTTCAACTACATGGCGACCCAGTCATTTTATATAATTATTTTAGTTGTGCCTTTAACCCGAGGGTTGTATGTTGAGCGTTTGTTCACCGCATCTAACTACCCGACAAGTGTATTTAATTACGATAGTCGGAAAGGAACGAGGTAAGTGCAATTTAGAGGAAATGCACCCAAGTCTTCGTGGAGGAATAACATTTTTAATACACCCGGGCTAGATTAGACCAACTTGACGAGCTTGAACTTTAGTCCGTAAGCCAACCGATTGGAGTCCCAAGGATTATTAACGACTTAATCTGAAGGGCAGTGTGGGGAAGACAAGCTTAAAGAAAATACACCTGTATTAGAGTAAAGAGAGTATGACAAAAAAAACGCAAAGAAACACAGTAAAAATAAAAAGTGGGAAAAAATATTCCACTCAGGAATCGAGCAACAACCTCCTCGTCAAACGTAGCGAAATGAAGTGGGTGTTTAACGCCTCCTGTCACCGGGTAGTGTTTAAAATATATATCTGGCCAGGTTTTTGCAAATAAATTATTTTTACTTATAAAAAATTCACTTTAATGTGTACTAAAG
>CABFOW010006047.1:0-35970 GCA_902141385.1 Timema californicum
ACACTTGCTATCGAGCAAGTATACTTCCATTTTGCAGTGGTTTTTCAAGCCATTGAATTACGGAACGGGTATAAAAACCATCAACCATCATCGTGATATGGAGTGTTGCTAGGGAAAATACAGCCTGTTAAAACTGCAGGCCTACCTGTAACGTATTCTCCCCCCTCCCCCCGCAAACTAGTTTCCCTTTGACCACTTTTCTAATGAATGTATGTTTGATGTGTACAGGACCCGTGGTGTAGAGGTCAATGCACCCGGGTTTGATTATCGACTGGTATCATGGATTTTTTTCTCTAAAGTTGAACTATTCCAACGGTAATCGGGGTTTGGTTCAAGTGTTTCCATTTGTTCCACACCTTGATACTAGCTATCATCATCATCTCATCGGGACATGGAAAGTCTCTCCACGGAGTGGAGGGTCTTCAGGCATCCCCCGGGTAACGGTACATTAGTACTGGCTAATATTTCCACGAACTGGGCTCCGCATAATGTAGCCAAGACACGCAATATTATATTACCTGACCAATGCATGATCAGGCCAATTTACAGATATCAATGGTGTGTTGCCAGAATTTGTTAAACTGTTTCTTAACCATTGAGCTCCGGGATCTGTACTACACACCTCCCATCGGAATGTGCTACTTGGTTAGAAGAAGAATTCTCCAGGTATAGTTTAAACAAATTCTGCTTACCATGGCGACACGCCATTGGTGTCTACACAATTCATCGCACATTTTTTCTGCATTCCATACTCTTGATAATCGATTTTAAGTTTAGTATCGCAATACCTGTTTATTTATTTGCAACCAATTTGATTGCCAGTTAAATTCGTGACTTGGTTGGCCTTCACAATCAAGAGCTTGCTAGTAATTTGTTGTTGAGTATCAAGATTTAATAGATAAAACATTTAATGGTTTTTATTTTGCAAGTGTGTTTACTATTTCCGTCCACATACATAACTTATATCTTGTCACACATACATCTATCTATCATCTTGTCTAACGAACCGTACGCACTACGCTGATGTGTAATGGTATGGTGAAATGGAGGACCTACAGTTTAACGTGGAATCCGAACCACGGTGAAGGCCTGGCATGTCTTGTCAGAGATGAAGGAAGGGTTTGGTAATCAGATACGGTATGCATGACCTATCTCCAAGCTGCGTCTCTCCCTCCCACAAGGTTCACGGATCTAGACCCTAAGGTTTATGTATTTTTGCCGACCTACTCGACACAAATCTCTGTTACTTTTATGAGACATAGAAAGAAATTTATGTTCTAAAGTTCGTGTTTCTGTGAATCAGATAAAATATTTCCTTCACCCTGTGTTTATGTTCTAAAGTTTGTGTTTCGGCGAATCAGATAAAATATTTCTGTCGCACCTGCCCGGGACCGAGGATTGAAACTCGGACCCCCTGCGTGGAGACTTCCAAGGAGGAAGATATGTATCCTTTCTTTTTTTTAAGTTCACTAAACCCACTTCGGTAAACAGGATTCTCAGGGAGTTGAATCCGTACTCAAGGTTTGGTGAACATACGGTCTAAGTCGTGTTTCTTCAAGGTTTGGTGAACACACGGTCTAAGTCGTGATTCTTCAAGGTTTGGTGGACATACAGTCTAAGTCGTCATGAGGTATCGGTGAACATACGGTCTAAGTCGTGATTCTTCAAGGTTTGGTGGACATACAGTCTAAGTCGTGATTCTTCAAGGTTTGGTGAACGTACGGTCTAGGTCGTGATTCTTCAAGGTTTGGTGGACATACGGTCTAAGTCGTCAAGAGGTATTGGTGGACATACAATCTAAGTCGTGATTCTTCAAGGTTTGGTGAACATACGGTCTAAGTCGTGATTCTTCCAGATTTAGTGAACGTACGGTCTAAGTCGTGATTCTTCAAGGTTTGGTGAACAAACGGTCTAAGTCGCGATTCTCAAGGTTTGGTGGACGTACGGTCTAAGTCGTGATTCTTCAAGGTTTGGTGGACATACGGTCTAAGTCGTGATTCTTCAAGGTTTGGTGAACATACGGTCTAAGTCGTAGTTTGGTGAACATACAGTCTAAGTCGTGATTCTTCAAGGTTTGGTGAACATACGGTCTAAGTCGTGATTCTTCAAGGTTTGGTGAACATACGGTCTAAGTCGTGATTCTTCAAGATTTGGTGAACATACGGTCTAAGTCGTCATGAGGTATCGGTGGACATACAGTCTAAGTCGTGATTCTTCAAGGTTTGGTGAACATACGGTATAAGTCGTGATTCTTCAACGTTTAGTGAACGTAGGTCTAAGTCGTAATTCTTCAAGGTTTGGTGAACATAGGGTCTAAGTCGTGATTCTCAAGGTTTGGTGGACGTATGGTCTAAGTCGTGGTTCTTCAAGGTTTGGTGGACATACGGTCTAAGTCATGATTCTTCAAGGTTTGGTGAACATACGGTCTAAGTCGTGATTCTCAAGGTTTGGTGAACATACGGTCTAAGTCGTGATTCTCAAGGTTTGGTGACCATACGGTCTAGGTCGCAATTCTTCAAGGTTTGGTGAACATACGGTCTAAGTCGTGATTGTTCAAGGTTTGGTGAACATACGGTCTAAGTCGTGATTCTCAAAGTTTGGTGAACATACGGTCTAAATCGTGATTCTCAAGGTTTGGTGAACATACGGTCTAAGTCGCAATTCTTCAAGGTTTGGTGAACATACGGTCTAAGTCGCGATTCTTCAAGGTTTGGTGGACATACGGTCTAAGTCGTGATTCTTCAAGGTTTAGTGAATATACAGTCTAAGTCGTGATTCTTCAAGGTTTGGTGAACATACGGTCTAAGTCATGATTATTGGAGTTTGAATCTGTGCTCAAGGTTTGGGAATAATACTTGTCATATCCTTAATTCCTAGACTGAGGATTGAAGTCAGACCATCAGGGTTTGAGAAAGAGAGAGAGAGAGAGTGTACTTGTCATATCCCGGATTGAGGCCCGTAAGCTACCCTCCCTCGTCACGACGATGAAAGAGAGAGAACCCCGCCCGCCGGGAGAGGGTGAGAGAACCCGATAAAAATATATACCTGCCACCCTGTGTGGTACACCCCAGTCACTACTTCATGCTCCCCCTGTAATCCTTTATCCTCATCCACACGGTATAGTATTACGTCACGACGATGAAAGAGAGAGAGGGGGAGAAGCCTGGAGAGAGAGGGAGAACCGGGCCTGCCGGACAAGTTAGCTCAGGAGACCTCCCCCACACGCACGCGCTCATTATGCTAATGTGCTCCAGTATCAACACTACCTTTTCTTCCCCCCTCACCCCTCGGAGCCCTCCTCCACTTTCCCAGTATCTACACTACCTTCTCTCCACCCTCACCTCCCCCCATCCCTCCCTCACACACAACCTTAGGGAGCCCTACCCCACCTCCAATTATGCTAATGAGTCACAGAATTTGTACTTTCCCCTTACTTTGCTTCTCTACGTTAGCTATGAAGCGAGTCTTAGCAACATTCCAAGCACGCGGTCAGCACTTGGCTTGTTGGGTAGGATTGCTAGCCATCATTTGCCTTCATAATGGTGAATACTAACGTGTGCGCAAGCTGTGGAGCGAGTCTTCTAAATAAATACCCAGCACGCCCTGCAAGCCAGTGCCATTTGAAGAACCGGGCCTGCCGGACAAGTTAGCTTAGGAGACCTCCCCCACACGCACGCGCGCATTATGCTAATGTGTTCCAGCATCAACACTACCTTCTCTTCCCCCCTCACCCCTCGGAGCCCTCCTCCACTGTCCCAGTATCTACACTACCTTCTCTCCAACCCTTCCCCCTCCCCAACCCTCCCTCACACACAACCTTAGGGAGACCACCCCCACCTACAATTATGCAAATGTGTCTTCGGACCTGCACTTCTCCCTTACTAAGCAATAGCAGCGTTCCAATGGCAACAGCTAGCTAGCGGTCCTGACCTTGGTTTTTCCCAAGAATGAAAACAACCCTGCCATGCGATGCCAGCGTTTCAGACAAGAAGGGAGTGGTACAAGCATGAACGAAAAAAAGGGACCTCCAAAAATTAAAAATTCACTTTTCAAACTTAAAATATTTATTTTTCAATATCTCAAAATATTAGCACGTATGCCGAAAATCGCGACTAAATCAAGATTATCGCGGACATCATTTAAAATCGCCAATATCGCGCTAAAACGCCGATTTCGCGAATTATCAAGAACATTCTGAGCATATATTTGCAATCAGGGTAACCTGAAATTTGAACATCTGAAAGAAAAAATGCTATATCTAACATTCGAGATTTATCGCGAATTCTACAAACTCAGGGCTCTGGTTATCATTATTTCGATTTATTTTCACCAACATTCTTACTTTAGCAAACCCTACAAAAATATGTAAAGTAGTGTGAGGTTAAGCTGACGGGTTGGGGGGGGGGGAGGGAATTTGAGTGTAAGCAAGGACAATCGTGTATTGAATTAACTCTTCTGTCACTTAGCCCACTCTTAACTGAATGATATAAAAGTTTGTCATGCAGTTGGTCCTCTCATGTCGGTCGCTTGGTTGTCTATCACTTTGTTCTCCTATACTTGAGCTTGTCTAGCAGATGGTCCAAGTAGTGTCGGCCACTTGACCCACCCAGCCTTCCAAATAATTGTTTTCATTTTGTCTACCTGTTGGTTGTCTATCATATGGTCCAGCTCGTGTCGATCACTTGGTCGGTGTCGTTTCTTCGTGTCTAGCAGTTTGATGTCTACCACTTTGTCCTCTAGTGTCAACCACTTTGTTGTCTATCATTTTGCCTGCTCCCCACCTATTGCAGCAGTTCCAGTCTGATCCCGTGCGAGCTTATACAGTATGTACACCTTTTGCGTTTCGTATTTTGTAGCGTTTGTAGTAGTTTTTTGTCATGTTTGATTTTATAAAAATGAGTTATTACGTACATAAAATATTTTACGAGCATTTTCGTGAATCAGAGATTAATACCAAAGCTAATTATTTTTATTTGACTAATGGAAAATATAATACCTTTTTAAGGGAAGTGAAATATCCATTTAAAAAAAGTGGCCTGTAAACAATATATTTACTAAAGACGTTTGGAAACGGCAAATATGATATTCTCAACGTTGGTGGCGAAGAGAAACTCATAGCATCGGTGTCTGTTGAAAAAGAAGAGATTATTTATTATGTTTGTTTTGATTAACTTATTAACGTGATATATGAATCACACATTGCTATTGGCCATGACGGAAGAACTTAGATGATTATGGAACTGAATCGCAACTACAAGAACATGACCGTTAAATCAATCGTTACTTATTTGGGGTTATGGGAGCCGTGTCAAGAGAAACAAAAAAAAAAATTAAATATTGTGTTGTAGCGCAACCCATCCCACACAGAAAGATGAATTCTCGTTGCCGAATTAACTTAATTGATATGCAAGCTAAATCAGAGCATATATATAAAAGCTCATATTAGTTTATCAGGATCATATGACTAAATTTGTTGCTCTCAGAGCAATGCGTTTGAAAAGGGCTGATGAAGTGGAATATTATCTTTTGGTAATTTTCATCTCTTTTGGTGCACCTAATATACTCGATTAATATCACGGTAGAGAGTTCTCTAACCAAATAACAAAGATTATGTGGCATATGGAATGATATAAAAGTAGTCCATGGCAAACCAAGACACAGTCAGTCTTAGGTGTAGGTTGAACGTTTGAACCAAGACATTGAAAAACTGTTAGTAACTTGGATGAAAACAAATCAAACTTCATAATGTTCTGAAGGCTTAAGATTTGTACAAGTAATGAAGGACAAGGTGTACCATGAGGGGGTTAAACGCTCACTATAAGAATCGATATTTGGTGTTACAGGGAAAATGAGCATTGCAAGCTTAGTTGTTCCACGTAAATTAATTAAGAATCTAAATTCTGAAGAAGATTTGTAAAAAGTGTTGAATGGTGGAAATCAAGGCAGGAGTGACTCACAAGGAAGGGAGGACCAGGAATCAAACACATAGAAAATTTTCAGCAATAAAATACATTTGGAGCAGGTAATGAAGCAGCAGGTGCGCAGCAATCAACTGTAGTTGAAACTGAGACAGCAGACCAACCGTTACCTTCTGACGAGTCTTACGTGAATCTGACAACCACCAAGCGAGTCAATAAAGTGTAGTGATTTTTAAATACTGCCAAAATAGGCCTTGAAATACAAACTAAGAAAATGAAAGCAGCCTCTTGTAAAAAAATCTCTTCAGTAGGACCGAATGTGAGAATTAAAGTAACGGATATAGACATGGCCAAGATTGATGCAAAATCAATAATAGCTGTTGAAATGAATATTGAATAAGATGAATTTTATCAACTTGGTTCAAAATCCGGAAAACTGAAGTACTTGTACACCAGAAACACATTCACACTGTACAAAGATAGTTGTATAAGCATCGAAGCTGTAGGGAAATAAGTTAGTCTACGGGAAGTTAACAATCTAACTATTTGGAGGCCAAGGATTACAACAATATATTGTTTAGAAAAAAATCCTACAAAATGTGCTTGTGCAAATCTTCTTTCATATTATGCAATGTCATTATAGTCAATCTTGTTCCAAATAACTTTGAGTGAATGCACAAATGTAATCTATAACAAACCGTTATAGAAGAAGAATTTTTAAATATGTTCAATTTACTGTGGCAAGAACTCATCTAACATAAATAAGATTTCAAAACCCCAAAAATGTAAAATGTAAATGTATAGCCAAATAAAAGTAATGTTATTAGCTAAGATAATACATATGAACACGTTTATCAAAACATGTTGTTAAATGTTAGGACTTACAAATGGGAGGTGGTAAAATCTCGACATTTCAATATAGTTTTAGATATTTTTTACTTTTGCCAACAGATATTGGTAAAAGCTAGAATATACTGGTGCACTCTAAGATGTACTAATTTCAAACTTCTACAGTAACATATACATATTTAAAATGATATATTATACAAAAATGTATGTATATACAAACATATATGTATATTTTATGTATATGTATACAAATACATACTTAAGAATATAAATATATAAATAAATATATTTGTGTATACATAATATTTGTATATACGTTTATACAATGGATAAACATGTATGTAAAAACATTATATACTCACGTATACGTGTATATAGATTTATTTACATATTTATATATATACTATATATAGAGCCTATATATAATTATTTTTGTATACATATTATATACTAATTCATGTTTGTACACATATATAGATATAAATTCATGTATATGTTTACATAAATACACATACTTGAGTATCTAAAGTATATATAAATATGTGTAAGTACACATATACGTATATAAATATATACACATATGTACATATATATTTATATATATACGTGTATGTATGCAGATGTGTGTTTATGTAAGTATATATTTATTTATATATTATAACGTTCCTATTTATTGGGGTGCCTGGTAGACAACCCTAACTACTGCACTACCGGAGCACCCTAGGGCGTTACATGGTTGGGATGGACCCCGAGTGGTAGGGGTTGGGATGGATGGTTCGAGGGAAGTGGGACTGGCGAGTTAGTCCAATAAGATATATTTATTACTCTAGATAGAGGCTAACTACTACATAAGTATGAGGTAATCCCCATGACGAGGAAGCACGCGCGATAAAGGGACTCTTGAAAACTACCTGGGATCGACCCTCCGGCAGGGATGAACCGCCTTATCACATGTTATCTTGTCATCTCATCTAACGGCAACTCCACCACACATGCATCCAGCATGGCTTCCAACAGTCAACAACGTGTGTTCTTCTCACACACAACTTGCTGATCTCGATTCACACCAGTCCAAATGTCCATTGGTCGCACCGTGATCGCTCGTCAACAGGATGCAAGCTATATGAGCTATATGCTATTCTCAACAGGAAGGCAACCCAATACTCTTGACTTACCAGGTAATATACAAGCGTGGGATAACCTCCTGCCAGAATAAGCATTAAAATAATTATGCTTAATTATGTTTAATATAAAATTCATACTATACAATGGCTGTTTTTCCTTCCAGAGATGTATTTCGTACATCCCGGTGAGCTATAAGCATTAAATTAAACAAGGAATGTCCTGGCAATCAAAGAATTATGTGAAAAATCCTGATCCTGAAAATTTAATAAAGGGCAAGACTTAGGGCCGCAAAAATTTCCCATGCTTTCTTAAATGGATAAAAAATCAAGTATCTCCGATCACGCTGATTTTCAGTTTCCATGGGTTTCTAACACAGCAAAAAACAACCCTGTCAACATTTATTTTAATTATATATTGAATCCCAGTCTGCTGACCCTAAATCGATATCTAAAATATTAAGAATTTCTAAAAATTTTATTTCCCCTTTTAATATGATTTATGAGGATTTTCCAGGCTTGTAAACAAGATTTCATCAATAGTTTTTTGAAGTTCAAATCAACTTTCTTTAAATTTGTATCCAGGGCGGTAGCGGACGGAAGTGGAGACAAATAATTAAAAAAAAAACTTTAGACGTTTAAGAAAACTAAATTTTCCAGAAATATAGAGTTAATAGCCTGCTCCAAATAACAAAGTTAATGCTATATTTTATCTTTATAAGTGAGGAATGTTGAAATGGAAGGTGTTGGAGGTGGTAGGAGGTAGGGGTCTTCAAATTGCCAAAAATAAAAGCATAAACTACATATCACTGTGGTAGAAGATTGAAATTTAATGGGCATGTGTCAGGAACACACCAAACCATAATGAAGGTTTGAACATTATTAAATTTAATAATTTGGTGCCCTAAAATGGAAAGAATTTTCCTTAAAAAGTGTCAAGACTAAAAGAAATTATTTAATAATTAGAGTATTAAATTGAAATATTTAATTAAATATACAGTAACGAACACAAATAGACCAAAATGAATAAACATTTAAAACTCAATATGGAGATACGACAAAAGGTCTTGACTGGAAATTTATAAAACTAAAATTATTCACCGTTTATAGGTGAGTTAAATAATTTAATTTTAGCGAGATGGTAAAGATAACACAACAAAACCAAATATTTTTTAACTTTGAAACCAAACAAGAGTGAATGGAAAGTTAATTCCAAGTTATAAAAAAAAATCTTTCAGTTTGGTATGGAACAGAAATTTTGCAAATACTAGAAAATATATATTTTTAAATTATCAAATGAAAATTGGGTTTGAAATAAAGCAAATAATTCAAAAATGGAAAGAAAAATTATTCTAAGGGCCGGTCTTATGACTCACGGATAAATATTAATCTGGTAGATAAAAAGTTATTTCTGTCGGATAAGTTAAAAGTGCGTCTTATGACTGCCAGATAGAATTTATCTGCCAGATAAAATATATTTATCCATCATATTTTTATCGGGAGGTTTAAGTACCTGATATCTTTTATCTGTAAGTTAATGTGGTTGTTGCCATAGTGACACGTTGTTTTTAATTAGGTTTCACCTGTCGGAATCTGTTTTTAGGTTAAAATCCTGGTTCACGTGTTTAGTAAGCACACGCCCGGACTCTAAATATATAAGTTAGAACATTTAATTCACACTTCTATATAAACTGATAAGCTATTTGTATAACTATATTTATATAAGAACAAATTATCAAAATGTAAGTACAGTCACTGAAATTTTGTAGACATTGTTATCCAAATTTTACCCACATTTTGTCAGACATTGAAATTAGTTCTTGTAAGACCACTTAGCTTCTGCAACCACATGACGTCAACTGTTTCCTCACACTCGTTTAACCGCCATTATTTAACAAATGTTGAGCGTTTTCACCACTCGCTAGGTTGTAGCGCTATCAGCAGAGCTTATGCGCATGCGCGCACCAGTAAAAACAGTACCAAGCTTGCGTGTTCTGCATAAAAATATACTGATATTACAGATCTGACAAATAAATTTAGTTCATAAAACGCGTAAAGCATTAAAAGGGCTGATAACTTTTATCTGAAAGATAACTTTAACCTCCCAATAGCAATATTTATCCGGTAGTCATAAGACCGGCCCTAAGTGTGATAAAACATTTAAATACTTGAAATCCACCAGGATCAAATAATAAAAAAATCTAAGAATGGTAAAAATTTGAAATTTCAAAATTGGTTCTATGAAATGCTGCTCCAAAATTTTTCAAGCCAGTAAAAAAACTTGTTATAGAAAATAAAATTGACATTCGGTATGTAAGTATAAATATAATCACAAATATCCAAAGGTTGACAGAATAAATGGAATTTTAAAATTCTAAAACGTGAAATGTAAGAACTGAAATTTGGTACAACTAAAGTAAAACCAATATTATTAGTATGGATGACAATTTAAATTAGGCAAGCACATAAAGGATCACATTAAAAATATAAAAACGAAAATTGGTTTTGTGAGGGACATTAGCTTTAAATTTCTTAAAACTATTAGAAAATCTATCTATCAATACAGAATAACATTTTAATTTGTAGAATTGATAAAAGGATCACCCCATATAAAATAAAAGTTGAAAGGTTTGGATGGAAAAAAAATTCCGGAAAATGAGGGTCCATCAAAACTACTAAACTAACAGTAACAATAAAATATTGATACGGTATATAGTTTTAGTTTTAAAGAGACAGACGAAACAAAAAACAACAGAAAGAAAATTAATATTTTCTCTAGGGAGATCCCTAGCTCTGCTATTATATAACTAATAATCGAAATATAAACTATTGCCTATATAAGAGAGAGATAATAATGAGTATATACAACATTTGTTTGCATAACTTGGCGACCCATGATGCTTTTTGGAATAATTTGCTAACTCGTGGCATGTTTTTTATATTGGTATAATATACAACATGTTTGACATGTTACAAATAAAGATATTAGATTTTATACTCACTCAATCACTTCCAGATGATACTCCACCCATGTTACCTGCCTAAAAGTTCCAGTTCAACTGACGAGAGTGCCAAGGGATCAACGTTGTTTCTCATGCCAGATTACGTCACCAGCTATGCACAACGAGTACCCGAGATCTGTATGGAAAAGGGTAGAACCTTCCTGCGTTCTCTCCTACTAAAATCATCTAGTTATGTGTTGGGTGTTCCATCCGGTCAACGCATGTGCCATGTTCCCCTTCCCTTACCCCTCTCTATCCAACTTTGTGTTCCCCTCGATCCATCTAAGGGATTACGGGGTGAATTTTTTGGACTATATTATGCGTATTCACATTTTTCGTCTGTATTGTTGTTACTCATTATACCACTTGTTTCAGCATAGGCAAGCAGCGCTATCTAGCTCATATTTGTTCTGCATATATTCAAAATTATCTTTTGGCTTAAATCTTGATTAACATATTTCCAAAAATCATCTTTTTGGCCTAAATGTTTATTAAATTGATAGTGAAAAGTACAGGATGGACTCTTGTAATTTTGTTTATTTATTTTAAGTCACTATGATTGCTTAAAATTATTATTTTTTTGCTCTCACTAGATGACATTGTTTAGTAGTCTAGAGGCCATGATCAGTAACTTTATCTCCAGACACTAGTCTTACACTCATTTTTAATTTAACTCATCCTTAGGCCGCAAGATGGCATGTTAAATGCTAATTTCTATAGTAGTTTGTCTTGAAGCAGCTAGATGAAATATTCATTTAATCTAAGTGCAATATACCTTGACTCTAGGCCATGAAATGGCATATTCTAAATTTTACCTGTACTTTACTTAATATATTGGACAATAGGTAGCGCCGGCACATATTAATTGTAAATGTAAAACTATAACTATAAGTATTGGTATAACGCCTGCCGATCCTTTCTACTTGGATCATTCTTAGTATAATATTTAATGGAATAATGTGTCCATGTGTCCATATTGTTTTGTTATTCTCTGAGTCTATTCTTCCCTTCTTTTGTTACTTAATACTTAATACTACGAGGTTAAGCCTAATCTTGGGCCAAGCCCACTCCATTCATTTACACACACTGCGATTGCATTTCTGTACTCATTAATTTTCTTGTTTGTTATTTAATAAATATATTTTTTCCCCGCTGCTTTTTAATCTCTTTTAGGGATATTTAGGGTTGTAGGTTACAAAAGTTTCGTTTAATTATTTTATTGTAATTTTAAATGAATAATGAGACTATTTTATTAGTTACAATTAGCACAAGTTCCCTGGATAAGGCAGGATTAAGTACTAATACATTAATTTGTATATGTAACTAGAACCAGCTACTCTCGCATGTACATCGGTGGGCCCGCAGATTAAATGTCAACCCCATTTTGTCTAGTTTGCCAATTACGAGGATGTCAATGTTCAAGCTATAAACGGGTATATTGAGTAATTATTTCCTAGATGGTTTCCCATTCTGACTGAGTATGCCTAAGTGCGGTTACAGTTTCTTAAAATCCAAACTTCCTCATTCTTATACCATTAGTGTCATCAAACACTTTAATACCAGAAGGGTAGTAAGACTAGCCAAAAAATAAAATAGAAATCCTCTAGCTTATAAAAAATTCTACACCAGTTAATTACAGCTCTGGACAAATTAAAATATATTATTTTAATTGTTGTTGCACTTCATCCATCCCTCATTCTTAGTGAAGCCTTAATTAAGTATTAAATTTATTACCATATAGTGTCGCTGCTAATAACGTAATCAAATTAACAATTGACTCAAACGTTAATTAGTGACAATGAATAAGCCATGTATGTGTATGAGTGCGTATGTATGGTGATGCTGTTAATTTGCTATAAGAGTAACCCCAAATTTGGTTTATTACGTCGTAATAGTATTTTGAAGTGTGTGGTTTCACAATAACATCGCAAAACTGAAATGTTACACCTGTATTTTATTGTGGAAAATTTCAATTTATTACTTGTGAGCATATTATTGAAATCTGATGGAATGAGTTTATCAAAAGGGAGCTTTATAATTTATTTAATTTTACCTGGTTGATAGGTAAGAGCTGTTTTCAAACAAAAGATATGTCATATTGAGGAAGCTATGTCGTAATGAATTAAATATTCTAAGTAATTACGTGGTTCAAATATAATGATTATTTTGTTAACTAAGTTGTTTGTATAATGTAATATTTTAACGAAAAGAATTAGAACTATTATTTGTAGCAAAAAAATAATATTTTTTTATATTTATACCATTACTAACTTTTTAATGTATGTTTTGATTACCTTTTATTCACAAAAATATTCTAGCTTTAAAGATTGTTTGTTTTATAGCTATATTTTGTTTTAAATATAAATATAGATTTTAAATTAAAATTAGTTTTGGATGTAAATAACTTTAACCAAATTTGTTAAATAAATATCTATTGTTATAAATAAAATATATCCAGACATGTATGATTAATAAAATAAAAATACCTCTCTAATCACATTATTTAATTTATCAATTTGAGTGTGGTATAATTTATATCTTAATGATATACAAAATATTACAATTTATTGTTTAAAGAGAAGTAGTTGGTTTCACCACTCTCATTATACCTGACTGAGATTCGAACTTTTAATATCTCATCACCAGCAATCCAGTCTGGGGTGAGATCGAGCCAAAAAACTATGTTATCATTAGCACTTGGAGTTTAGATATTAATTTTTAAAATTTTATTGGCATATTTTAAGCATTTTTTAAACTGACATTAAAACTAGTTTTATTACGTTCTAAAGGGGAAAGAAATATTATTTTAATGTTTTAATACTTAAAAAAAATAATTTATCCTCTTATGAGTAAATAACATTGGTAACCTTTTTTATAAGACCAAAATAATTTAATTAATTAATAAATGGCAAGGGCTAGTTAAAGATGATACTCAACCTGTTCAATAATATCCTATCTGGTTCAAATGAAGAAAAACTCACCACAAAATATATAAGTTCTACATTATTCATTTAACAACAATAGAACGCTTTATTTTAATAACTATCTTTTCCCACTTATCCTTTTGGTTTGAGGCTTTAAATAAAATAATAGCAAAAGCATTTGTATAAGATCTATATCGATGGGCTGGAACACTGACATATTAGGCTCATCTAGTCTGGATTTCTGGCGATGGGTGGGTGTAGGCTCAAATCATATTCTAATATAAGTTACTGAGTGCTATTTTTCAAGATAATTTCCTATTCGTCTCCCACGTATATGTGGTTACACTTAGCTATAAAATCCATCTTCCTCATCCATATTCTTGTATATTTATGTATACGTTTTAGCACCACGTCTTACTACCCGGTCAGGTCATACACTTATGTACTAATTACACAATGTGCTAGGGATGAGGCAGGTTAAGTTTAAAGGAAGTGTACCCACATTTGCATGGGGAAATTAAGAAAACAATTAGGAATAAACACTCTTAGTACACCTGACTGGGATTCAAACCCCAAGCTACCTGTAATCAGTAGTCAAATCCATTGTGAGAGTGATGGCTTAGACCATGTGGCCATCAAAGCTTATCTATTAATATAATTAAAATGCATGCATCGCCGACTGATGGTAAGATGCTATGATGGGAAAAACAACAGGAAATCATAAAAATTAACCCCAACACGACCATAAAATAACCTATCATCTACCAAACCAATGAGGGTGTCGATAAATTGAGACGAAGCTTTGTTCTGGATCCTGAGTCCTCTCCTAACATTGCGGGAAAGCACCCACATATCCATACATTTCAAAGGATTTGATCTCCTAAACTCTAAAGTGTATTTCTATAGCCGTACACTCTCCCCCTCCCCCCACTCCCCTCCACCGACGACCAAAACTACCACTGTGTATTAAAGTTACTCCTTACAAGCATGGCTGGTTGCAGTTTGAAGCGATAGGGGATAGGTTGCGTTAGTTACTATCATCAACTATGGAAGGGATGCATAAACTTGCGGTAAATTGCTAGAACACGATGTGACGAGGATATTTACACGAAGATTAATGCATGAGTAGGCCATGTAATGGAGATACCTCTTCCAACCCCTCTTTCTCTTACTATGCGCTTGATAGAGTTAAGGTCTGCGAGTTTTGGGTTGGGGGGGGAGGGGGGGCAGGGGGCAGCTAGGGCTGGTTGGATAAAGTGGGGCAGAGCACATTACCATAAAGTACACCGTATTAAGAATGGACTCCGCAATCTACATGCATGTTGTAATACTCCATATGTTTGCTTATGGGCAAACTGGTGGGGTAGTCTTGTCACTGATAATATTACTAAAAGGGGGGGAGAGAGAGAGAGACGAATAGAGTGATGGTGTAGGAGGAAGATAGTGGGTGTGGGGGAGGAGTCAAACCTGCCAGGATATCCGGGAATACGAGATCAAAGCCGCGGTTTTTGAATATCTTAGTCTAGTAAGCAGTGTTGACGAAATACTAGGATCCTACTAGTAAGGTTGTTCTGGTCTTCAAACACAAATGATGGAAAGCAAAGTGCAAATATTTGGAAAGGAATTCTGGACCTAAATGAAAGGACGAGCCCTCAAATTTCCATCATGGTTGAAAGTGGTATCACTGGGAGACTATCTTAGGGTAGGATAACTTATTTACGTCATAATAGCTATATTTTAATGTGTTTATAAATAAACTAGAAAGTTGACCGGTTCTACTCTTGGTTAAACAGCACCAAAACGATATCAGAGTTTAACATCCGGCTACTAAAATTTTAAAATTTCCTCCTGGTGCAATAGTGAACTAACTATGCCAAATCAATTATAGCAATCAAAATATTAAAACTAACTACATATTTGAAAAGTAATAATACCTAGACCCCCAAACTGAGTGCACGAACGAATGAAATCTAAAATATAATTGAAACGAGGTAATAAAACCTATTACAGAAATATGTTGGGAAATATATAACGGTTTACAAAAGAGCTTAAATGAAATAATATATTAGGATAGAGACATATATAATAAACTAACATCATGGTTTCTGAAGAGCATTATGGTTCGCCAAACTATGACACCAGAAGTTGTTTATTTTTATTTTAATGTCACGCCTGCATGGGCGATAGCTTTTGATACAATATGTTACTTTGTAATTGCAACACTATAGATCACCTCTAGGATAAATTTAACTTTTATGATTTTTATTTTCAGATTTTTTCGTCTACCTCTACAATATTAAAACTCTATTCCATATCCAAAAGGATTTTATTCCCGTTACTTTAGCAATTTTAAGTCCCTCCGCCTCCATCTTTCATCGATGGCTTGGACACATATTTTGAAATTTAAAATATTTCAACATTATAATATCTAAAGGTGGTAGTAATTTTACAAATTTGCTTTCGCAATGAAAGTTTGATTTTATAATAGTTTAGGAGAGATTCCAAGATACGCCTTCCATCCTCCAACCCATTTTACGCAAACATTCAAATTTTTAATTATTTTTTTATCTAATATTGTTCTTTTACGTGCCTAACCAATTTCAATATTCAACCACATTATTAATAATGTTCTATATAAGTTGTATTCGTTTTCTTTGAGCCAATGAAACAACGACGCGCCAGAAATTGGTATATCTCTCAAGATGACGTAAATAAGCACATGTCTGGGCCTTCAACAAAGCATACGCCAACTTTGGCTTGTAGTCATCATAGACACGTTACGGAATGGCTCCAGTATAAACCAGTTCTGCACATCTATAGATAACCAGAGACATTTCACGAGTGGTGGTGCGTGGCTGACATCCCTGGTGCTGGATCATTCCAGAACAATCTTGAAGCTTCTAGTCCAACGCTTTATTCCTGGATATGTCTCGTTCCAGCCACACTCCATATACAAGGTAAATTTAAACCAAAAAATAATTATCTCTGCCTCTACCACGATTATAACACATTTCATTTGAAAGTAGGTAGCCAAGGATCAGCAATGGATGATATATATTAAAAATGATGTCATTTGGTGTATATTTAACTTCATTTCTTTACAAATTCCTTCTATTCTAAATTCCTTTTCGGCCTTTTTATATAAAATGTTTCAGTTAATTTAGAAAACGTGACCATCTTGGCGAAAATGTACCCAAACTCTTTAAGAACTTATAATTTTTATCTTAAGGCTTGTTGTTAACATTTTGTTCACTTTGAACGAGTGATTAGTCTTGCACCCATTCATCAGGACTCATAAAGTCCATAACTATTATGTGGAATTTACCTTGTGTGGAGAGTTTCTTTCTCCGGTCATGTGGAAAAGCGCTGGTTTCTTACAATTTGTATATGTTTATCTGTACTTGGGACAAATATGGAACGAAAAAGTATTCATGTAAAGGTCTTTGTATATTCTTCTTGTTTATTACAAAATAACTCACTTATATTTTCAAAGTTTCTTTATGCTTTTTGATGTAATCACCTTTATTTTATCTAGTTAACATTTTGGCAGGAAGAAATTTTAAGACAATACAAATTTATTTTTTTGCAGCCAACATTGATCACATTTGTTCATGTTATTTTCGTTATTTATAGGTATATATACCTATAAATATATATATATATATAGTGTACAGCTGCAGATAGCATGACTTGATATTTTAGTAAATTTGGTAACTACAAGAAACTCTTCCTTCTACTAAAATCAGGATACCTTAGACACAGGGGGGAGACAAAGCATTATAATTGACTTGAAAGCTATAGGGCGTAGTAAAATTGTCTGGATAGAGCTAGCTAGATATCGGATTAGGATATAATGAAGTTGTTTGGATAGAACTAACTAAAAATGGGGATAGGGTGTAATGAAGTTGTCTGGATAGAACTAACTAAAAATAAGATTAGGATGTAATGAGGTGGTTTGGATAGAACTAGCTTAAACGGGGATAGGGTGTAATGAGGTTGTCTGGATAAAACTAGCTAAAAATAGGGTTAGGATGTAATGAGGTGGTCTGGATGGAACTAACTCAATACAGGGATAATCATGATGTAATGAAGTAGATAAGATAGAACTAACTCAAGATAGGGATATTTATGATGTTATAAGGTGGATTGGATGTATAGATAGCTTACATTTTAAGAGCATCAATGAACTTTAGCGTTCCTAAAAAACCCCATAGTAAGTAAGTAACATAAGTTACTACATATATGTACAGTATATAATCTCTAAATGTGAGAAACAACATTAATATTATGGCTGTTGAAGTGTGATAGAGTTCTAAACTATACTTGACACCACGAATCTTCTATGGAGGAGTAATTGGGATACATCATACTCTTGAGGCTCATGCTCCATTTGGCCTGAAAGACGACGAGCTGAACTTGTTGCGTTATATACCATGATGTAACTTATAGTTTAGGGCCATAGTGTAATAGGTCAAAGTAAGATTACTGTCCCACTGGATAAACAAAGCTACTTATTTCACTCTGGACATATATTATAATTATATTTTAGCAAAAAGGAAATAAACAAGGTTGATATATTACCATTATTAATAAACAGAAGGTATGTTATTTTCTTCCTGACAAATACGATGCTTACTTTGGCCCTATTTTAAAAGAATCAAATAACAAAAGCTATTATTTATGCTTTTAGTGAGTATTACTTCATCTAGGTATCATATTCTGAAAATTGAAAAATGACACCTGGACACGTTAATAAAACCAAGGACCTTTGGCTTAGTATGCCTATTTTAAAAGCTACACCATAGTGGAACAAAGCAAGCTAAGTCAGAAACATCTCTATATAAATGGGAGGTACATCCTACTTACAAATAAATCTACCATTACTATTTTTCCTGAAAACTCTATTACTATATCTAATAAAATACAATACTCTGGAACCAAATTAGATAATCTTAGTGGAATCTGTCAAGGTTAATTTACTTATTCCTCTGTGGTACAACTTATAATTTGGGGCCATCGTGCTTTTCTTCAAGGCAAGGCTGATATTTTCTGATTCAAATGGTCTCTCTTTGGTTATAACAGAGTTTAGGTACTGTAAATGATATGAACTATTTTCAAATAGTTGAAAACTCGTAGAGAATTGGTTTGAAAAAGAGTTAATATGTATGCAAATATTTGCACGAACATCAGTTTTCCTTCTATATATTATGCATTTTATATATTGGTAACAAAACCTCTAAAAAAATACGATATAACTTTTATTCATAACAATTTTCTTATTTTTGTAGAAGATAAAACCTACATAAAATACATTCATGGAATGTGATTATACTATTCAATTTTCGCGACAGGTTACAGTGTTTCCCATGCATAAATCAATGTGTAGTTTCCACTGGTGTCATGCATTATACATAGCAATTCCATAAATACCAAGTCCGATACTCAATAGAATTTGAAGCGCGTCCTACTAATGACCATAACGTCCTGGATCTGATTCACGGTAGATATTAAAATGTATTTTTGTTAAAAGTAGCTCGTTTTAATTACGTAATTTAATGGATTGGTTGTGGCTATGTCAGTTTTAAAAGTAATTTATACTAAGTCTAAGATATCCTACATGCTGATATCTAATCCAATTTTAAATTTTCCTTTTCACTTTGTGAAATTTTATTTAAACTTGAAAAACATATTTGGTAATATATAGATTTAAACAAAATATGTAAACTCTAGACTGCCTTGTTTATTGAAAGGAACGAGCTACATATATACGCGTATTTTAGAAAACACGGATAGTCACATTTAAAAAATAGATTTAATCACTATTCAATTGAAAAATTAACATTTTCTTGAAAAATTGGTTTATTTAGAATATTATGGCATTTAATGTTTGTTTGTTTGTAAGGTCTACAGCGACTATTGTGTGTTCAGAAAATTGCTAGGAATCCTAATTCATACCTATGTGAAAAATAAAAATAAACAACATATGAATAAGACATGACCGGATACCCCTCGCACGAGAGCTTACCTGATTCGGGACACGGGATATATATGCTCATTTTCCTTCTGGGCTATTTGTATATTAACATTAATTAGTTATAAATGAATTAGCTATAATTTAGTGGGAGTGCATCGTCATTTTCGTAAAGAAAAAATAAGACACTATTTAAGAAAACACATGTCTCTAGTCTATGCTGGTATTCTAGCCCCAACCGAACTTCAAACTTTCCAGTAAACGCTTAATGTTAGTCCTAAAATAAATATAAAATAAATTTAATAAATATCTCATATGGAGGAAGCAAATTTTTTAATTTACATGTTGGATCAATAATGGTCTTCATGAGAACGAGAAAACATCCTTAAGAGTGTAACATATATTTTAGTTAATTTTATCAACTACATTGACGTGCGTTAAAGAAAATTACCTTACTGATTTATTTTTAATTTTAATAGTGATTAAGATTGATTCAAACATATATTCCAAGAAAAAACAATTTTGGGGAACTTTAGGAAAACACACAGGTATTATCTTAAAATGAGGATAAACTAATTCTATTATGGATAAAGTTACCAAAATGGTCGCTCGATATTATTTAATCCATGTTTGTATAGTAAGGCAAGCACACTATCCGTAGAATATAGGTACATATACATCAAGAAGTTACCAGCCTTGCGGAAAAAAAACTGATAGTTTTTAATTAATAATGAATTTCTCCGTCAGGATCACTAGTGTTTTCCAAAACGTGTGAATGTTTCTATGACGTTCACTTAGCTTATCCTTTTTACTTAATCTCCTCCCCTAATAATGATGTGACTTTGAAGTAAAGGACATATTATAGACTGTAATGTGTCCCTCAATTGCAACATTGTACTAATTCCTTACAGCGGTGAGTTATCAAATATATTTTAAATTTAAATCAAACCATAGACTTTTGTTTATTTGCTAGTATGTTCTTTGAGTATATATTCAACGCATAATCTGCACGACCATCACAGGAGGTGCCCTACTCCCTTTCAACAATTTGATCCAAGAAGAAGAGATCCGACACGTAGATGAGAATACGGCACGATCAGAGGTTTCTTCTAGCTCCTGTACAGCATCCAACAAACCACCTGTTCCTAACATGCAGTATGCCTCCCTTATTCCTCTCCCAAGTTCTCGACCAAGGGGGGTTCCACTGAGGCTTTTTACACGGAGAAAGGGATGCGCTAAAATAAAACACAAGAGAGTTGTTTTTTTCAAATTCCCTCAACTCTCCTCCACCCCCTCTTCCCTTTCTAAGCCTCACCCTTCCATTCCCTTGGATAGACCATGTAGATATGGTGAAACAACTTGCGGCTCATTGCTAATTTACATGGGTTAGGTGGAGGTCAGAGAATTGGTGCGTTGCGGACTGTCTGCTACTCAATTACTCCAGGGGTAAAATATGTATAGTGTTCTCTCTTCAACCCTTTTATGCCCCTCACTGTTCTTCTCGAATTTACTTGTGTCATATATTCTCTAAAACCTTCTCTACATATTCTTAAATGTTCCTTTCATATGTTGTATGCTCCTTCACATTCCATACTCACTTTCAATACTCTTTTATTTTGCTATTTATTACCTTTGTAATTTTAGTAGTTTTCCCTCTCATGTAATAGTTATGTTTCCTAGTCCCTCAATATTTGTTTCCCATACTCTTTTATTTTTCAACCTCATTCCAATTGTATGATTGTTGTTTTCCTTCTAGTGTAACAGCTATTTATATGCCTTAATTTCATTACATACTCGTGTTTCATACAATGTTCTATTGTTATCTCAAATCTTGCTTTCCATTCTTTCATCATACATTTTGATATTAATTATTTCATATTTATGTACGCCTTATTTTATAAATGTGATATTTTATTTCTTTACATTTTTAGTGCATTATTATTTTATCTCACAGTTTATCGTATTATGTCTTATTTTTGTTGCTTTTAGTTTTAATTAATGCTATAATAAAAATGTTTTCTCATCTTTATTAATCCTAATTCTAATTTATATATTAATGCCATTTAATTTAACATACATTTATTATAACTTATTTTATCTTTTCATTTTTAGGGAATATTCTCATAAGGGATCAATATTATTATTATTATTATTATTATTATTATTATTATTAGCACCGGGTCTTACTACCCGTTCGGGCTATACGCACTTACGCTAATGTGTAATGGTAGGGTGATTGTGAGATGAAATGAAGGACCTACAGTTTAACGTGGAATCCGAACCACGGTGGAGGCCTGGCATTCCCCACATTCACAAGATGTATTGTCAGAAAGGGATCAATAGAATTGTATTAATCTATAAATAAGCTTGAACACATACTTAAAATACCATTCATTATTTGGTAAAATGAAGAATGACAGACTTAAAATTTTATAAGAGCATTTGAAACAAGAATAAAATTAAAATTTGGACAAATGAGTGAATGACCATACAACTAGGAACAACACCTTCCCAAAACTCCGGTAATTATACCTATTTGTTAATAGTTCTTTAATTCTCAATTTGATTTGTAATCGATATTTTTCAAATAATATAAGCCATCTTTTATATTTAACACTCTGTTCTATCAATTGCATTGTGAACAGACCATATTTTATGTGTGATTCTTTACTAAGGACATGAGGATTATGTGGAATTACATCTAAAATAGTCGTTAAATTGTGGTTGCTCATGCAGCATCATTAGGAAAAAAGAAATTTCGGCAACGAAACATCAATTTGTAAACTTTACATATTTTATTTTGCATATTCTTCTCAAAAACGGATTTTCTTTCATTTCTGTTTCAATTAAATTACTAAGTAAACATACATCATTAGTTTAAGTACGTTAAAATATCGATTAAAAATATACATATTATTTATAAAAACTCTATTTATAATTGTATAATTTACCATTCATTAATGAAATTGATAATCTTACATGTAAGTGTCTTAATTTTAAAATGTTTTTGTTACAAAGGCTCTTATAAAATGTTAGGCCTGTCATTCTTCATTATATAAATTAAATAATGTTATTTTATACATGTTTTCAATCGTATTTAATGTTTAATACAACACTATCTATACCTTTTATGATTTTATAAATTTCACATTACATTGATTAATTCACAAATTAATCATACTCATTAGTTTTCTATTATTCTCTTTATGTATTATATATTTGTTTGTATCTAGGGTGGGGTGGAAACAATTAGATAATATGTGGTGAAGAAAGTTATTGACAATTTTCTGAAGTGTAACTGACGTCAGGTGGAGATAACCTGAGTGATCTTATCTTCAAAAAGTGAAAAAGTGTGGTTTTTTAGTTTGATTTTATTAAAATAGAGAATATTTACTTTTCAATTAAAATTTTAATTTTCAAATTACCAATCGTCTAATTGTTTCGGCCCCACCTGTACATGTATTTATCTGCGCCACATTTTCATTTTGTCTTTCTCTTTAACTAGATTCCCTTTTCCTTTCATTAATATTCTTGTAACTTACCCTGCATTTCTCTCTATTCCCTCTCTTTCTGGACAGTGGGTCTGTTGAACTCTCGTAGAGAGCGACGCGTGGCGTCTCTTCATAAAATATGCACACTTTGATTATAACACATGGTGATCTTTAGCAGCAGTTACTCCAAAGGGGAAGGACGTAACTCCAACATATGTTTTTCAATTCACCCCATGCTGATCAAATTTACTTTGGTATCATCCTCTTTGTGCATATTTTTGAATCAACTGAGAGTTTTCAGCATGGAAGGAAAGGTAAGTAGTAATGGATTGGTTCATAGATCTTTTTGTGTAGTATGTCAACAACGACTAGCCATATTGTTTATATCATTTGTTATTTTGTTTAAGATTTATATGGGCCATTGCATAAATTAAACACTTTTTAAATACGTACTATAACATATATTTTGGTCGCAACAAATGAAGAAATAATCAATATTTTTAACCTTAATTTAACTCTATGTTAAAAAATAAAGTTTATTTGGAAATTAATTTGATTGAAATTCTTGATTTGGCAGAAAGCTTCGAGAAGGTGATTATACAGTTTACATATAAGTAGGCACTCGGGGATGTTGTAAGAAGATTGGTTTTTAGAATATATTTTTAAAACTTATTTAGCACCATAATAATGTATCGGAAAGGATTTTTTTTAGTCCTATGATTTAATAATACGTCATTTTATGGATATACCTTAAATAACTATAATGTAAAAAAAAAAAACATTTTATGGATATACCTTAAATAACTATAATGTAAAAAAAAAAGCGCTAAAATTGGATTTTTTTATATAAAAACTCATAACTTGTTGAGTTATCAAAAGAGAATCCTAATACGTTTACAGCGAGGGAATGATATTTACTGATATGCTATATTATTAATTGGTGTTTATGCTTACAAATACAACATTATGGGAGTAGACATTGTCAATATGTGTATATAGTAAAGTAAATAAAGTTTATTGATTCTACTTAGATTAAAAAAAAAGTTTGGATCTGAATGTATATAAATGATCTATTCTCTTACCATAACTAATTTTATGATATATAATACCACCCTTTTAAATAATAGGAATACAAATTAAAATATATAAACGGTAATTCTAGCCTTATGAATAGGGAGGATATTTTCGAATCTTGGGCTCATATCCCACCGTGAACGTTAATTCACTATTTTGTTTTTTATAACCACTTTTGGGAAATTCAAATCTGTTTATCAAAATATTCTTTTCTACATATAGCTTTAGATAAAAAATCTTAAAACTCTTATATAGGCCTACAGTGAATAAACCAAGCACTAAAACTGTATACACATTGTCTTAGTACCTAGGTATAGATCTATTAGCTGGGACTTTAGTATATTATTTCCACCGGTTTGATTCTTAAGAATCAGAAGCGTCTTTGGTTCTCAGAAAGTTTATTTATGATATGACGGCTTTTAGTTTTTACATTACGATTTAATTTTAATATATAAATACAGTAAAATAAATATAATTGACATTAAAATAGTTTGTCTGTGATCGCCATGTTAAGCTCAAGATTGTACACGGGGGAAACATGAAAATGATGGATGTCGGGTGTTGATCGTCCTAGTTTAATATATTGTATGCAGCTCACCCGTGCGAAAAAAAAGGGTAAAAATACTAGTATATTGCATTTATAAAAATTTACCCGTGCGAAAAATGTGTCAAACAACTATTATATTATCTTTATAAACATTTACCCACATACAACTCATCCACGCTATTTTCTATATTATATATTAATAGGGTAGTGATGCTGTATTCACGGGGAGGGAGAGTGGGAAATCATTTTTAAACAATACACCAAGCCCATATTTGATCCCTGAGTTTGAACCCAGTGGCGGCTCGTAACTAAAATTAGTGGGGATGCTGCTAAGGAAAATGTTTAGCATTTGTTTTAAAATTTTGTAAAAAGAAAAAAATATGTATAAAAAGAAAATTTAAACAGGAACTTGATAAAATCTTAGCAAAAACTACCCCAAACTTTTTTACTTACTTTAACTTAAATTGTTACAGTTCAAGCTTGATCTATTTATTTAAAAATGAAATAAATTCTTCTTGTTTTAATTTGCGAAAAAAGTTCAATAACTTTCTCCGTGATCTCTGAATGACAACTGATGAAATTTTTCTCCATTGAAAGTACCGCAAGCGCATTTAGTCTTTCTGTTAATTAAAAAACCAAAAAAAGAATCAAATAGAACCACTGGAAGCAGAATAATAATCTAATTCTACACTCGTCTACACTTTATCACATTCAGGAATATGGTACACCGTTTTTAAACACAACACACGCTGAGTAAAAAAAAATCCTTACACCATCACACCAGAGCCGGCACTGCGAGAGAAACCGTGCTCTTTCTACCTGTCAGTCCCACCTTCCTTCCTACCCTCCTCCTATGTACGCATGCACACAACAGTCAAACACCACGTCACTGGCACTGTGAAGCGCATAGTTCCATACAAAGATTTTTATATCTTTTTTATAAACTGGGGGATGGTTACTGAAGTACTTAAACTAAACTTAAGGAATATATATATATTGTACTATAAAATAAAGGAAAGATTAAAGAAAAAAGGACTCATTATATTAAATATTATCAATAATATCGAGTGGAAATAGGGGGTATTGCAGTTCCACATAGCCTATACACGAGCCGCCACTGCTTGAACCCAACATTGAACAACTCAGACCAGACAAGATTGATGCCCTAGCGCGCGTGACTTCTGTTGCGGGTCATATTTATATGTTGGTTCTATAATAGTGTTAATACATCTCAAAGACTTAAATATTTTAGATCATCTTTGTGTTTGTGTTTTGTTGATTTTATTGTATATGGTGACGGTAATGTGTGTAAATCAGGCATTCTATAAAATGCCTAGGCTTTTTATATTATTCTTATGTAGTTTTAGCAAATTAGGAAATAATTTAGTTTTTCTGTTGTGTTTCATAGTTTTGTAAGGAAATTTATAGAATAACTAGTCATTATATAATTATGATAATAACAACTAGCCTAACCTAATGTAACCTGACAAACTTAAATCCTAGAAATTAGGTGAACTTGCAAGAAAACAGTGCCATACTTACATAGAATTAGATAAAAGAATTGATAACATATTCCGGGACTTTAAAAAGACAAAGAACTTGAAAATAATGATGAAATACAACAGCAATTCGTTTATTTCATACTTTGCCAAAACCACTATGGCATTATATAGAAAGTCTAGTCAATTTATATAACGCATGGATTTCACACATTGCCGGTGACATATACTTGATCAAGAATATTGAGTTTCTGTTTTCACTTGAACATTTGGCATTTAATCTCTCTGTTTTCCCGGATGTTTGGCCCATGAGAACTGTAAAATGCGTGGAAAAGTTTTAATGATATTTGGAAGGAACATTCTTTGAACGTAGGCCGAATGATCTATGGACTTTTTTTATATTACTATCCTTTTAATATGTATACGGTACAAAATAAGTTTCATTTAATATCTAATAGCGATTGATTTGTTCTTAATCTTCTAGCCAATTGTTCGAGTACCTAAAGTATTTTTTTTAAATCTTTTTAATATTGCGAAACCGATTTTTAAGCCACTGGATATTTTCTAAGAATATAATGTAATGTAATATTGAATGTATACATTGTTTTAATATCTAGATTGGTCACCCAAGTAAAAATATAAACTTCAAAATCCTAAGAGAAATGTTACGACTGTAGTAATTATAGTAATATGACATAATTCCTAACATGTCATCTCTAACAGTTTTTGAATGAAGGGAACTAGGTCTAATAATCACAACGGTATTAGCTATAGCTTATAACGAATGGAGAGTATTGTTTGCCATAAGAATTCATACATAACCTCAATTATTTATTTACGTTTACTCAATTCGTTTTATTTTAATGTAATTCAAAAGGAATGCTAGGAAGGAGCTTTTCCCTTTCCTAGAGGAAAACTAAATAATAAATCCTGTGTCAACATTATGTCTCCCTTTCCATCTCACCAACACCCCTCTTTCCTTTGTCAACGCAAACACAACTATACATACACACACATTTTACACTGTTTCCCGGGAAACATACAATATTAATGAATGTACAGTGCCTGTCTGGGAAAGTTCCAAGGAGGTATGTAGGATAAGAGGTAGTCGTACTAACCACTGGTTCCTTAGCCCAAAGGTAGGGTAGCAGCCTCTACACTTACTCTTGTAATTCAGAGCTTGAGATCATGCATGAACGGATGAACAGTAGGTTTGGCAGATCTCTGTAATTTGCAATATTCTATCCACACGCACGCACACACACACACACACACACACACACACACATAAATATAATCTCACTCGCTCTCACAAATACACAGACATAAATACAGATATACACACAGAATAACGTCCTAGATAGTCTTAAAAACGTTGTACAATAATCGCAACTTGTTGGTGAAAAATAAATATAAGAAAATAGCTTGCTTTAAAAATCACTCATCGCTTCTGAGGTTCGAATACAGAATAGTTTTAGAAATATATCTTGTTTAATTAGGCTGCCAGTGATTACATAGATGTAGATCTACTAAATCGATAGCTATTATATTATAAATATGATTTAAATAGCACCTACTATGAAAAAAATTTGCTGTTTTTGTTTTTCATGTGTATTTTTGAGCTACTTCTATCTATACGTCCGGGCCATCTAGAATTAATTAGCCTATTCTAATAGGCTAAGGGTGAGGATTGTAGAATATAAAAATAATTCTAGGCCTACCCTTATTTGTGTGGAGATATCATTTACGATAAAACCACCCTTAAAATACCTCACTGAGATTCTAACCCTAACCTCCTTATCCACGGAAAAACCTATCAAAGATTGACGCATTAGTCTACGCGGCCAACGAGGAGGTATATTTCCTTTAGAGCTAATGTTCGATGAAAATGTGTATTTTTAAAATAATTACGCTTGAGGCCAGTTACTACTAACCACCCGCCTCGGTGGCGTAGTTGGCTAACGCACTTGTCGTGTTGAGCTCGATTGCTGAGGACGGGGAGATCGAGGTTCAAATCTCGGTCAGGTGAACTGGGGGTGGTTTTTCCTAAATCGTTTTCCACTCTCCCTCCACGCAAATGCTGGTTCACATCCTCTAATTCAACCTTCCCAATTCCTAATCCATTAGCGTAATTAGTACTTAAAGCGTATAACCCGAACGGGTAGTGAGACGCGGTGCTAAATAATAATAATAATAATAATAATAATAATAATAATAATAATAACCAACTTATTGGTGAAAAGGGATATGAAAGGTAGTTTAGATAAAGTTTACCTGAATTATCTTAGAGATAGTATAGTAAAACCATAATACAATTTCACACAATGTAAATATCTCAAATAAAGCTTCCTTAAATTCGAAACTTAACCATCCGTTACGCGTAAATTCAATATATTTCAAGATTAACATATAAACCATGTAAAGTAAATTTGGGGCAAGATTAATAGTATGCATCTTATAACATTATTTGGAGAATGAAGAAGAAAATAACAAACTATCTTGCACATTCCTCTTCCAAAGTGAAGCTCGTCAGTTTCACACCCGAAATTCATAAAACATAAGATATTACCCATGGCCTTAATATTACAAACAAGTATGTAATAAAACTTTTAATATCACTACCACCCCACTACCACTATATTACACAAAGCTTACTGGACCACAGCTTATCTAGTGCCTCACCATGCAGCTACCAAATTAAAAAGGTACTGTTTAATATTTTGTTTGTTTTCCTTTAAATTCAAGGAAAATAAATTACAGTATGATGAACATTAAAAAAAATCAAAAGAAAAGATTATGAACAGTAGTCATAAAATGTAACTCTAACATGTTGGTCAAACAAAGTTTACTATACAAGTAGTCATCCAGGGACCCTGGCCCAGTATGACCTTGAACATGGTTGTAAACATCCTTGTCGAGTAAACATCGTTATGCTTAAACATATAGACCGTATTTGTGTATGAAGGGTAATATCTGATTATGGAAAAGTTATAGTCCATTTTCGGTATAAATGTGGAACCCCGCTTCCGCTCAACGGATAAAAACACTAGAACCTTTACCACCCTCCCCGAGCATCCTGCAGTCAACTTCAGCCCCCCAGACATGTCAGTTATTGATAATTGCTAATTAATTGTCGATTATCAGTGCACGGTGCGGTTTCACGTCCCAGACATGTCGATAGGGTCGTTGGAGTTTAAAACCCTGGATGAATGTATAAGTGGTGTTGAAACCGCGCTTCCACTCAAAACCATATCATACCAGCCGCCCCGAAACCTTCCCGCCACATCTGGCATGTTGATAGACTTCCAACCCCACCTTGTCTATTTGCTAACGGTTCAAAACACTTTCCCTCTACCGCAAACGGGTTGTGACTTCACCCGGGTCAAACATTGAACTTGCCCATGCCTGTTTCCCCGCCACGTCCCAGAGCGAGTATAAAGGCATGTCGATGATTAATGGTCGATTATTGATGAAGTGGTGTTGGAACCCCGCTCATACCACCCGCCCCGAAACCTTCCCGCCACGTCCAACATGTTGATTAGACTTACAACCCCCTCCCTCTAACGGTTCAAAATAATTTCCCTCTTCCGAAAACTGGTTTTGACTTCACCATTCCCTAACGGGTCAATGCCCATGCCTGTAAACATCCTAGATCTCCCCGGAACCGAGCCTCAAGACATATCGATGATTAATTGTCGATTATCAATGATTGATTATTGGTGCACGGCGTAGACAGTGAATATAAATATATAATAGTATTGTGATGAGTTCTTAATTATCGAGAAGGTAGACTTCCAACCTCATCCCACTAACGGGTCAAAACACTTTTCCCTCTTCCACTAACGGGTTTAAACACTTGTTGGCTGTAAGATTGTGTGTGTGCAAGCAATCTCTGTCCACTCCTCGGGGCTTTGGAACCTCCCAGTTCCCCCCGCCACGTCCCAGACATATCTATTATTGATGATTGTTACTTAATTGTCGATTATCGATGATTGAGAAGGTTGTAAGAGAGTGTGTGCAAGCAAGCTCTGTCCGCTCCACGTTGATGATTGAGGAACTGGAAAATCACCCCCGACAGAGATTCGAACCCAGACATGTTGATTGCTAATTGCTAATTAATTGTCGATGATAGACTTCCCGCCCCCTCCCACTAACGGTTCAAAACACTTTTCTCTCTTACGCTAACGGGTAGCGACTTAACCTTTCCCTCTTCCACTAACGGGTCAAAACACAACTTCCCCTTCGCCCCCTACAACCGCTTCCCAGCTCAAAACACCCCTCCCCGTTAAACTCTTTCCCTACAACCACATCCTGGGTCAAAACACCNTGGGTCAAAACACCCCTCCCCCCTTTTAAGCCTTTCCGATTATTGATGATCGAAAAGATTTATAGTGAATAAAACACAGATATTACTATATATATATTTATTATACATTTTTATAGGAATGATGCATATAATCGTTCATACGTTTTTCTACAGTGCCTCTAAGATGGGTCAGTAAGTTTGTTTTTAGTTCACAATCCAGCATGTAATAGTCCAAACTGATGACCTTACGCGTATAGTAGGTAGCACTAATAAGGTTCAGGTTTCTGATGTGCGTTTCCACCGTAGGTTGTTCTAGGTCGACGACATCTGACAATTCATCTAGCGTGTCGCACATATCCACGACGAGTGTGTCGATCAAATCGTTGCAATAGCATGCGACGGGTATCGACCACATATTCTGGCGGTCGATGGTGACGTCGATGAAATCCCACACGTCACAAAGACGTGCCCAGATAGGTGCCAGATAGGCCACCCATCTGAGTCCAGCGTCTTGTTTCTCGCTGATAACGACCATACGGTCACCGCACATAGGTCTCAGGGAGATTTCATGATTAGTCAGAGTAATCTTCTGCGGAGGTTGCATGTTGGCTAAAAACTTTGATATGACCGACTTTTAGCTGCCCAGTTCTTGCCACTCTGTACGGTTAAACACGGCACAGTTCACTTTGTATTTTACTAGCTGGACATATGGCGTAAACGTGTTATTGACGATGACTCGCTTGGCGTCGACTTCGTCCAGCGAAAATAAAGTGTTGAAAATACCGGTGACGGTGAGCGGCTTCGCTGGCTTTGATTCGCGTGTGCATACATCTTGGGCTTCCATGATTATGGCAGGCACGCCACCGGGACGCCCCTTTTATAGGCGCACGCAAATTGGACGCAGCCTCTTGAGGGGCAGCGGCAGGACCCTAGCTTCTTGAAAAATGTGTTGTAATATCTCACCACCATAGAGTTGTTGGCAGTATGATCGGTGGGAAAGAATAGGGCGAGGAAGGTTTTCATCAGAATGCTTTGGGCACGATAGAGAAGGTACATGATACAGTAATGGCCGCAAACGTCCGAGGCTATTCTTTGATGTTGTATAGTGTTGTGAGACGTGCGACAAGTGTTTTACGTATAATTGCCCGATGTGACTTTATACGGGGTGAAAAACCATAGCTGTCAAAGTATTCTCCCAAGCCGTTCTTATTGATAAAAATGGATATCCGATGCGTCCCGGGCTCGGTGTGTGGATCAGTGTTGATGACGAGAGCGGTAGGTCGCGCTAATCTTGCTGGTAGTTGATCAATAGGGAAAACACCTGAACGTACAGAGCGGAACCACGGGCTGGTTTTCAGCGCACGCCTTATGGTGTGCGTGTCCATCTTCAATCATTTAAACCCGAAGTCCCCAGACGATGGAGGTCGAACAAAAATTCCACACAAAACTATGTGCCATGCATATGATGCGGCCCAATTTAAGTGTTTTCAACGAAGGAAGGCCTCTGTCGTACAGATCTACGATCGGTGTAGTCATGTATTTGGCTAGAAACTTTTTCTTTTCTTCCCCCTTGACGTAGACGGTTTCTGCACGCGTTGTAGCTAGGAGATTAGGGATTCGAGCAGATTGTAATTCACATCACCGCTATCCCAGGGAACACCGTGCAGATTTTTGTCGATAAATTCGGCTTTCTTTCTGGCATCGGTGGAAAGTTCCTCAATAGCGTATGGGGGTTTTAACACCCAATGGAGCAGTAATGTACCGCAGAGAGATAAAACACTCAGTTAAACTCTTTGCGGTCGTCGATGAAACTCTGGAAATCCACAACGACGTCCATGGTTTAAGTGACGTGGGTAAGGAGCGGGAAGTCACTTATATTAACTCCCATAGTAGGTCACGACGTTTCTGTCCTTGTTGACGGTGATGATGTTGGCAAACTCCCCGTACACGATACAGTTGACTTTTTCGGTGAGAGCTATGGTGAAGCTCACTTCGATGCTCAGAGAGCCGTGCCGCGTCAAATTCCAATGCGACGACATGTGGGCGGAAAGATAAGGTGTGAGATCGAAACCCATGATATGATATGGCTTCCCGGGTGATGTCGCTACCTTCATTCATGAAATGGATACCCGTCACAGAAAACAGTGTGTGGTAGGACATAACATAGTTGCCGTTTGGAAAATCGGGCTGTAACGGTTTCGACGGCACTTGTTCCCCATCCACGTACAGCGAGAAATAGTTCATGCCGTACGTTTTAAAGTTGAACGGGTTCTTGGGTCGTCTTCGTTGAACGCCGCATTTGATACCAATCCCTCGATGCAGCGTTTGGGTAACTGGCCGGTGAACACGTTGTCCAGTGATCTCCCTTGCACGCCCGTAGGAAAATTGAGGGTTTTTACTTCCACACGGGTGATGGGATACTTTGTGGGACTGACATTTAATGCCTTGGCGTGTGCCTACAATACAGATGGTGCTACTTTGACACGTCGCACTAGAAGGCAGGCTTCAACGATGTGCACCTTAAAGTGAGGGAGTTAAGGGACGGACATAAGACTAAACTCGTCTCGGGAACTGACAATTTGGACTCTGAGTTCGGTGCCATTCAAATTGTATTTTTCTTTGTTAAACACGTCACCGTGTAGATATCCCACAAGATCCACCATCTTGCTTTTTGCGGTGAGACTGCGACGGACCTCAAACCCCTTGTTGCCTGCGTTAACATCCTCAAAGGTTCCGGGGGTGTATGCGAACCACATACCGCAAGTAAGATTCGTTCTTTTGGCTTCATTGTTGTAATTGAGCAGCGTCTCGATGTACGCTCTATAGGCATACATGTTGCTGGACGGTGAGATTAGTTTTTGATTTAAAAACATATCCACCTGTGAGATTAGTGAATGCAACCTGTTGTTGACGGGAGAGATCTGATCCACCTCCGTGAAAGCCTCACCGACGGGTTTCGTTATAGCTGCCCTGATACAGAGCATGGTCTGTGCAATATCGATATAGAACTCGCCTTGACCAGTAACAGTAAATTATACGGGCGAATCATCGTTGAGGGAAGAGACAGGTTTCTAGTGGAGCCATTAACCACTTTCAAGACTGGTTTGAGTGGGTTGCACGGAAAAAGATATCTAGTTCACTGGTGGCACACTCGCAGGACTGAGAGTGTAGAAACGACATTTCAGCTGAAAATATCTACAGTTTCTTTCTTGACCTTTTTACGTTGGGCGATGACAGAAGACTGACGCCGTTGCTTCTTACGACGCCATTTATATCCGGAGCCGGTCATCAGCGTGTTGATCTTCTGCTCGGCTTTGCGTTTCTGGTTTGTTACAGCCTTGCCAACACGTTGCCGTAGGGCCTCTTTGAAAGGACGCCGTTGATTGGCAATGCCAAAGAGCACGTCGAAACCCATATAAAGCGCCTGTTTTCCAATGGCTCTAACGCCGCTTCTCAGCAATGGTACGACGCTTTTGAAAAGTTCACTGTAAAAACTTTCTATCCCGTGCCAACGTAAATAGGGAACACCGTGGTAGATCGAAGATGTACCAGTACCAGCCTGGTTGACGTAGTATCTTTGGTAGGGACAGTTCATGTTGAGCAGCGTCTAAAATGAAGTTTCAAGCACACTTTTCCAAACTCGAATGGTACAGGTTCACTAGTTTATGTTCTAATATTGATTTCCAAACTTTCAATTTCCCTTCTAACCACGGGCATGTAGTGCAACGGATCATAGCTAATTCTCTTGTGTATGCCGTAGAGATAGTTTATGTTATTGATACCTACGATACGTAACAGCGGTGCGACTATGTCACCCACGGGCAGATGATCGACGATATCTGTGTAGATGTACATTTGCGAGGGCAAGCCTAGTAGAATGTTGGTGGCGCACGGTGACTTTGGGACTTTGATCAGATTAGTCTGAGAATTGAAACCTAGCTGTAGGCTTAATTGACTAAACAGAGTCAGCAGCTGTATATTTGGTGAAGAAGAGATAACGTCCACTCATTTGTTGGGGTTTGTGTACTTGAATACAATTATGGATTCCCTTTAAAAGCCTCTACTTGGTTTAGAGCTTTGATCAATTCATGGATAGTGCTGTGGTTTCAAGGAGGGATATGATCATTGAATAGTTGTTCCACGCCGTTAGCGTCCACCCAGTTGTACCATACAATATTTTGACCTTCGGGTAAGGCGGTAAAAGAACAGGGATGTTAAAATTTGTCGAGAGCGACTTCTTACCGCCCGTAGAGTGTAAGACAGTATGGTAGTTGTGGGGTGAAATTCGTGAGGGTAATTTTCGGGAAATATCCCATTGAGCTATCACTCAGCAAAGTGAGCTAAAACTGGTCCCTCATAGAAGTGCGCTGACGTAACTATCATGTATCAGGGAATTAAACTTGGTCGAGTAACTTTTCCACTGCACGTACACTTTCTTTCTGACGCCTTTACCCTTATCAGATAGTATTTTATCAACTTTAAAAGTTTCCGTAAGACGTACGCGTTGCAATTCGGGTTCGTAAAACGTCCCCTCCCCCTCATCGCCGTCAAGATAGGTGAGTCTGTAGACGACAGGTTGTCGCAACACGACACTGCTTACTTTGAAAATTTCTTCACTCCAATTGCTCTTGTAGCCCTTTTCAAACAGGATTTTGGATTTACTAATACGCACCATGTCATCGACTTTTATTTTCGTCTTACTATTCGAGTTTGGAGGCCTCTTGCCGTACAGATTATCTCTGATCTGAAGCACATTGGTTTCTGAAACGTCTACAAGCGCCATCTTGATACTGGAATGTTTTGCGCCGTTGTAAGCGAAGACCAGAACTTAAAGTACATCCACATAGCGATATTAGTTATTTTTGGTAAAGTATCTCCACATGCGTCCTTTCAGAGTTCTATTGAATCGTTACACGACACTTGCCTTCACGCCCGGATTTTGAGTGGTGTATTAATGCACGCCTTCTTGCTTGAGAAACTTCCAGACTAGCCGAACCGTGAATTCTGTCCCTTTGTCATTCTGCAAACTTGGAGGCTTACGGTCGCTTTGCTCGTAAATATCCCGAAATCCGTCTCTTACGACGCTCCCCGTCTTGGATGGAAGCGTCCTCACCCATGCCATCTTGATAAACACGTCGATGACGGTGAGCAAGTACACTGCACCGTCGTTGTATTTTCTGAGATTTCGCGTATCATTGAGATCAGCTTGCCAGAGATCGTCAATGTTTGACACTACGTACTTGTTGGGTGGAAGCTTTTTTTACCACA
>CABFOW010006048.1:0-22514 GCA_902141385.1 Timema californicum
TATTATTATTATTATTATTATTGCAAAATATTTTTTTTTGCCAAAATTAATAAAGTAATGCTCCAGTAGCAACGTTTAGTTTAACTTTCTTCACATAGTTACATCAAAATTTCTTGAATATCTGTCAAAGGTGTCCTGGAATTTAATGACAACTTTTTTTTTGTTCATTTAAAAAGTTTCTCGTCTAATGCCGCAGTGCTTAATTTGATGAATATTCAAGAACAGTTTATATCACCTTGTGAAAAAAACCCAACTAAACGTTGCTATTCGAGCAATATTTATTTTTATTTTGGATAAAGAAATGTTTTGCTATAAAACTTCAAAAACACTTATATTTTCTTGCATCTCATACATCCTCACCAATATATACTATTATATACTATCCACTACAATATCATACGCACACTCTAAATGTAATTTTATTAATATAGTTTCACGTGGTTAAAGTTAAAATTCTATAATAAAATAATAAAATTGTGAGTAAAAACTTTTAATAACTACATAAAAATTATGTTTATTTTAACATTAAACTTTACCGTTAAATGAGATCCGTTAATGGATTAGCCCACTTCGGTGGCCGCGTGATTTAACGCGCGACTCTCGCAATAGACTAGACTGCCGATGACAAGATTCGAATCTCGGCCAAGTGTACTGAGAATGATTTTTCCAAAATGGGTTTCCTCTTTCCCTCTACGCAAATGCGGGTACACTTCCTCTAGATATAATATAAAACCATTAGCGTAATTAGTACATATATGATAACCCGAACCGGTAGAAATATGCGATGCTAAAAAGAATTAATGAATTAGGTTTAAAGTTGTAGACAAATTCATATGGAAATAAACTCATAAATTAAATTATAGCAAAAAAATAAACAGGAACAAATACACACTTATTTCAGCAATTAATAAACATCTTTATTAATAAAATGAAGACAATGTCGAGCTTGGTAGCAAGAATTTTAAATTTGGGTTTGATTTCTTAACTCAACTAAAAACCTGGGTTGGAAAAAATAAGATAAAGAATTTTTTTATATATTGGTTTGAAACAAATCAAACCTTTCTGTTAGTTCTACGGGACTATTCCAAACGCTGAGCTTGCCGAATTTTATCTCTTTGAGTGAACCACATCACGGTCTCTGTGACTTGTGACAAACAGTTCCTCTTTGGAAGACGGTGAATAAACAAGTATATAATAAGTGACCGCGAGTCGTCATGATCGTCGGTTATGGTAGATCACGTTTCTCTCTTCAACTTTTGATCCTGATGTTGTATCAGATTGTCTTAGGTAAGTTCCAAAATAACATATATAATCTTTTTTTTAAACTCTTAATTGACATTGATTTGTATTTCAAGAACAATCCTTCATGTAAATATTATAAGATTTCCCGCAGTAAGTCATTACAATGAAACAATTTATTTTTGAAAGAAATATTTTCAAAATTATAATTTGACTCACCAATTTCGAAGGGCATTGTTCGGTCATATTCTTCATATGCCTGCAACGCTTCTATCTCCAAATAATGTCACCCAAATAAATAATGTATACACCCTTTCCAACATATTATGAATATTTAACTTTATCAAACAACATTTTAGAAAACATTCTAAATAAATATTTAGTAAGGAGTGAATAAATATAAGTTAATACTTAGATATTGTTATTTAAAGAATTCAGAAGATATAATTTCAAATTTAAGAATTTATAAATGTGATTATTAATGAAAAATTCATATACACCTGAAAGACCCAGGACAAGTTATTTATAATCTTGGAATATCAATTAACTTATAACAAAATTTTATAATATTTAAAATATTTAATTGACTCAATAATAAGAGCATTTAAAAGAGTCAAATGGTCAGACTATATTCATAACATTCTAACAATTCCAATACAGCGTAGTTTAATAACTTACAAAAATGAAAAATATTTTTATTTAAAACAACAAGTTAAAATAAGGTTAAGGTTAACATCTTCAGTCAAAAGTTTTGATTACAATATATATATATATATATAAAGTTAAGTTAATTTAATGAAAAATTGGAATTATGTCTAAGTCTTAGCTGAAATCAACGTCCCATTAATACTTTTTGGTAGTCCAGCTATGCTGAGGGTCCGGTGTTCAATCCTCGGTCCCGGTACGGATTTCTCTGATTGACAAACCCTTCCTTCACCTCTGACAGGGCGTGTAGTAATCACTACTTGTGAATGTGTGGAATGCCAGGCCTACATCGTGGTTCGGAACCCACGTTAAGCTGTAGATCCTCCATCTCACAATCGCCCTACCATTCATTACACATTAGCGTAAGTGCGTATAGCCCGAATGGGTAATAAGACGCGGATAGTTTGACGATTCGACTTTTTTAAATGCACTAATTATTGAGTCAATTAAATATTTTATATATTATGAAATTTTGTTATTAGTTAATTGATATTCCAAAATTATAAATAACTTGTACAGGGTCTTTCAGTTGTATATTAATTTTTCATCAGTATTCACATTTATAAATTCTTAAATTTGAAATCATATCTTCTGAATTCTTTAAATAACAATATCTAAGTCTTAATTTATTTTTTATCAAACATTTTCGGTTATGTTGGGTTAGTTTATAATTCATAATTTATAAAATATTATTTTATGCACTTAATTTTATTTAATTTACTATAGTTCTTTTAAAATAATCGTTTTTATGTTATGAATTACAAACAAGCCGATTTTGACTTAACCTTCCATGTACGAGAATATTAAATTAATGTTAATAATACGACTTTTTCTGATATACAGACAATTTGTTTGACTATAGAGTACTCACTTATTAGGCATAACATTATTGTTATTATAAACAGATTATGCTTAAAACTATAGATTTAATATTATATATATATATATTTATAATATATAATTTTAAATGTTACGTGTATTTTTAATTAGTTTCAGTTGTTAGCTTCTTGTTTTAATTTTAGAGATAGGGAATTTTATTTCTAGCTGCAAGTCCTCAGCATTTCCTTGGTTAAAACGAATAATTACTACTATAATAAAGAGAAACCCCGCTTCTTTGGCCAAATGGTATAAGGCAGCCGTGTCATACTCACTGTCAGCGGGTCGCATTCGCCCTCTAATTAAATTTGTGTCGCCCGTGGATGAATCACCATAGTGACTTTGAGGCAATACACGATTTGGGAATCTATACTAATATTATAAAGAGGAAAGTTTTTTTTTTGTAATGGATAAACTCAAAAACTACTGGACCTATTTAAAAAATTCTTTCACCAATATAAAGCTGCATTGTCAGCGAGTAACATAGGCTATATATATATATATTTTTTTAAATTTACTTTATTCCTCATAAAAATGTCGATAGTCACTCATATTTTATGGTAGAGTCTATGATGATTCTTCAATGTGTATTGAAAATAATAATGCGGGTGTAGGGGGGGGGAAGGGTCTAGTTTGGAATAATTTGGGAAAATTTGTTACAAAAGGTAGGTGTAGGCCTACCAAATTTGTACTTCTTCTTCGATAAAGATCAACACCTAAAAACTATCGAACTTTCGCACCCAATAAGTGCAATGTTCAGCAGCTCATACGTATCGGACACATATTTGTCAACAATAAATGAAGGTGACTTTGGCACAAGATTTAAATCCCGATATTATATCCATTTAAAAAAAGTTACAATTTTTTGGTAGAAAAATAGGGTCGGTATAACTTTTTTTATCGAGACATACTTTTTTTTTAATTAATAGGATACTGACTTAGAGTTAGGCCCTACAAAAATTCGTGGTCAATCAGTGAAAAATTCAAGCTCACAACTGGTGAAAAAAAAAATTAGAACCATACACCCAAGATGCACATCCTCTGATTTATATAACTATTTATTATTATGATTATTATCATTATTATCAGGTGTTCTGTCTCACGACAGGTTTATTCCCATGGTCAGTGAACTAGACCGTCAAAGCGCCCTGTCCTCTACCCCTTCCTTCAGTTCCCAGAATTTTCTTATTTCTTTCATTTAATCCAATATTTGAATACTCCTCCTTTCTAGGATCCTATCTCCCTTATCATTTCCTTCTTTGATGTCATGCAGAAGACAGTTCCTCCTAAAGATGTGACAGATCAATTTTGCTTTGTATTTATATGTACTAATTATGTAGGATTCAAAATTTTCGATTTATAGGTCTCTTGCTTTTTAAGCTACCTGTATTGGTGGACACGTGGCATAAGGCTTAAAATAAATGTAAAGGTAAAAAAAAGAAACAACCTAGGGACACATTCTCGGGTTTACCAAAAATACGTGAATTTTTCATTTTCTTGGTGTATTGGTGTTGGAAATAATGCCACTGACAATCATGAGGTTAAGGCATAAGGCTCACAATCAATGTGAAGTTTTAGAAAAATACCCCAAGTACGTCTAAATAAAAAACAATATTGAGAGTTTGGTCAACTATGTGGGTTTTCAATTCTAACCACGTGACTGATGGGTGGTAGTAGGGCTACTTGATGCTAAAAAATAGACTAGACTACCGATGACAGGTGGATCGTGGTTCGATCCCATTCAATCGTAACAGCATGACTTTCTGATTGGATAGTTTTATTATGAGGAAAAGGTTCAAATACTGAATTCCCAAAGACACAATTATAACCTACAAACAAGTGTAATTTGTCGGATGTTTAATAATATATTATATTCACTGAGTCTTATTGTTGATTATGCACAATACGATTTATACATCTATTCTACCTTTCTCATCACTACCTCATTAGTGTAAATATGTGGATATCCCGGACGGGTAGTAATACGTGGAGCATGGTACTATTCTACCTTCCTCATCTCTATCCCATTAGTGTAAATATGTGTATATCCCGGACGGGTAGTAAGACGTGGAGCACGGTACTATTCTACTTTCCTCATCTTTACCCCATTAGTGTAAATATGTGGCTAGCCCAGACGGGTAGTAAGACGTGGAGCACGGTACTATTCTACTTTCCTCATCTTTACCCCATTAGTGTAAATATGGGGATATCCCGGACGGGTAGTAAGACGTGGAGCACGGTACTATTCTACCTTCCTCATCACTACCACATTAGTGTAAATATGTGGATATCTCGGACGGGTAGTAAGACGTGGAGCACGGTACTATTCTACTTTCCTCATTACTACCCCATTAGTGTAAATATGTGGATATCCCGGACGGGTAGTAAGACGTGGAGCACGGTACTATTCTACCTTCCTCATCACTACCCCATTAGTGTAAATATGTGGATATCCTGGACGGGTAGTAAGACGTGGCGCACGGTACTATTCTACCTTCCTCATCTCTACCCCATTAGTGTAACCATGTGGATAGGTAGGACGGGTAGTAATACGTGGAGCATGGTAAAAATAATACTTCCAACCCAAGTCATGCAGATGCCGTGCACTTTCAAGAAGACGCGCGAAAGCCACTGAATAGTGAAATGAGGGGGGAGGAGTTAAATAGAAAATTTAAGTTATTATTTTTTTCCTTGAAGGAGACAATACTTTTTGAACTCTGGGCTTGATATAAATGGTCTGTCCTCTTAAAGATGATCCCACATACTAATGCCTTGATATTCATCCCTAATTGGGTGAACCAAACCAGCCTAACCACTTCCCCTTGAGGACACTTTTTTTTTTTTTTTCCAAAGCTTATTTTTGTGGTGCTTTTCTCTTTCACGTGATGTGGACCAAGGAGAAATGTAGACCGTGAATAAGTTGCATATTTAAACTAATAAGAATGTTTTGAGAGAAGACAAATATTGATTCAGAGAAAACACGTGTTTTGAAAACGTGAGGGTTTTGTCTTTAGGGAAGAAGTGTTCTGTTTTGAAAGAGCACGTGTTTTATTTTGAGTGAAGACGTGTTGTGATTTATTTTATAAGAAGACGTGTTTTAATTTGAGGAATACGTGTTTTGTTTTTAAGGAAGACATGTCTTGGTTTGAGGAAAGACGTGTTTTATTTTTAGGGAAGACGTGTTTTGTTTTTATGTAACACGTGTTTTGTTTAGTGGGAAAACGTGTTTTATTGAAAGGAAGTGCATAATTGTTCAAAACCTCGAAATACCAAAACGTCCTTTTTTTTTCGGGCGAAATAAATATCGTATGTGTCGATTTAATGGAACAATGAGTTTGGAATCTTTTCAACATCTCATTTTTCACTTCCCGCTTGCAAATCAATCAACTACCTACTTCCTCTTTATTGACTCGTCCGATTCGTGGTGACAGGAGGTCTTCAAGCAAGGAAGTGACGTCATGCGAGTATACAATGGCCGCTCGTGATACAACCTTAGGGAAAGCCCTTTTCAGACGGAGCGGGTGTTGCACACGCCAGCGTCTAAACGCGGACTCGCTCAAACTTCTGACCACTGAACATTTCAGAATGTGCGAGCTATGGGGGTACTACTAGACCTACTGGTCTCGTGGTCACCAGTAGGTAAACCCAGTCACTTGACTCAACTGCCTCAAGCTGCCCTAGCACATTATCGGTGCTGGTGGTACGGCTGTCTGTTAAACAGTCTCCAACACTAGACCAACTGGTCTCAAACCATGGACTCTATCGTTGCACATAGTATAACCACACACATCATTCAGCTGCTGCCAGTCCACCTCATTTCACTCTACCCCTATCTTGAGCTAGTTCTATCCAATACTTCTCATTACACCCTATACTTATATTGAGCTAGCTATATCCAGTCCACTTCATTACACCCTATCCCTATATTGAGCTAATTCTATCCTGTCCAACGTATTACATCCAACTTTTCTCTTGAGATAGTTCTAGCCAGTCCATCTCATTACACCCTATCTCTTTCAGGTCCAGTCTAATGTTATCCTCCCATCGGCGTCTAGGTCTTCCCACTGATCTCTTTCCATTCGGTTTACCAGTCACTACCCCGAACGCAGTTCTATATTCTCCCATTCTCGCTGATCGTCCTGTCCACTTTAATCTGCGAGACTGGATTATTTGACTTTACAAAATAATAATAATTCCTAGCAATATTTTTATAGTAACCATAGGGGTGTGCGAAGTCCAGTTTTTTTTAACTCAAAGCGGACCCGATTAGAATATATAAAATATTATCGAGGCCAAATAGATGTTAATTTATATATATATACTGTATGTACAGGAAAAAATATGATTTGTGCTTATGTTTAAAAGTACGTTTTACACTAAATCAATTAGAAGAGATTTTATTATACAATTTTTTGTAATATTTGATTATAAGCTGTTAAATAAAGTTATCATCGCAGCATGGAATATAAATACTACTGTGTTTTATATAAATCTTGTAATATATATAAAACAGCTTAGAGTGGCAATAATTGAACGTAAATATGCACTTTAACAGCTTTATTATTATTGGCTAAGCTTCTTGATTATCAAAGCCAGATATATTTTATTTTTCAAGATAAGTGAAGCAGCTTAAGTACTTTCGAAGTGAAGTTGAAGTTGTCGAAGATTTCCACACCTTTATTAATTTAGTATTTTTATATCAAGATGTCTCAAAATATAAATATACTAAAGCCAATCCCCAAATCTACTAAACACATATGTTATGATGAAAACATTACCACACGTGTATATAATATGTGTGTGTGTGTATGAAAAATGGAATTCCTTCGTGCTCGTTATAGTTGATTGAAAAATCATAATATCTATTTGATCAGTGGGAAATATTCACATTTTAATAAACTATTTTATAACAAGGTAACATTTAAATAGAGCAAAATGTTTTGTGGAAAGAATTTTCTTGATTATGTTTAAATTATATATTTTCCTGTAGTTTGGTAGTAGAACAAATTCAATAAAATCAAGCTTCAACAAATCATTTCTTTGATTGTAGGTCAATATCGCAGTCCACGTATCACCGAACACCCCTCAGATATGATCGTGGCGAAGAACGAAACAGTGACCTTGAATTGCAAAGCGGAGGGCGAACCAGAACCAGTGATAGAGTGGTACAAGGACGGCGAACTGGTGAAGACATCTCCTAGTGACACAAAGTCTCACAGAGTTTTGCTGCCAGCTGGTTCACTATTCTTCCAGATAATGACCCAGGACAAAGGTGTATATTGGTGTGTTGCTCGAAACCAGGCTGGGACAACTAAAAGTCGCAATGCTACCTTGCAAGTTTCTGGTGAGCTAATAATCAATGTTGAATTCTATTAAACCAATTCAAACTAATACTAAATCAGTAAGAACATAATCTCCAATGCTACCTTGCAAGTTTCTGGCGAGTTAACATTCAATATTGAGTTCTACTAAACCAATTAAAACTAATACCAAATCAGTAAGAACATAGGGCCAGTTTCATAGTCAAATTTAGTACGCCTCAAGTGCGGCGCTACACTAAGTTCATGACGACACCTACCTAAACCAGAATGGAATGGGCCAGTTTCCTATGAGAGAACGGCCCATTCCATTCTGGTTTAGGTAGGTGTCGTCTTGTATTTAGTATAGCACCGCACTTGAGGCGTACTAGGTCTGACTATGAAACTGGCCCATAATCTCCGATGCTACCTTACAAGTTGCTGGCGAGTTAACAATCAATATTTAGTTCTACTAAACCAATTCAAACTAATACTAAATCAGTAAGAACATAATCTCCAATGCTACCTTACAAGTTGCTGGCGAGTTAACAATCAATATTGAGTTCTACTAAACCAATTCAAACTAATACTAAATCAGTAAGAACATAATCTCCAATGCTACCTTGCAAGTTGCTAGCGAGTTAACAATCAATATTGAGTTCTACTTAACCAATTAAAACTAATACTAAATCAGTAAAAACACAATCTCCAATGCTACCGTGCAAGTTTCTGGGTATCATCTTTCAAATATTCCAATAAGTAGGCCTATTTTTTACTTTCACCTAATAATCAAATTTTTGACAAATGAAAATATAAACAACACAATCTCTTAAACTCGTATCTTCGTCCAATAATTAAATATACCTTATTTTGAGGATCAGTAAGTCTTAATTAAAACTGTTTTCATTTTATTTTATAGCATAGAGAAAGTACTCATGAAAATTGTCGACTTGAAGATTATGGTGGATCTTGACGTATAATGTGCTCCTGAATTTTTTAAAAAAGTGGGTTTTACAATGCTGTTACCAGCTTACTATACCTGGATCGATCTACTAAAAACTCAGAAAAGATTTGTGAAAGGAAATAATATACATTGTTACAGAAACATATCTGGTAAAGAGGAACATCTCTTTCCACCAAAAAGCATAGCGATCAATTTCAATTTTTAAAGACCTCCAATAAAATATATTTTTTCTTACAGCTCACAACTTTGGGTTTTATAAACATATATTACAAATAAAGTATTGGAAATTTCCGCTCATGTCTGAATAAAATACTTTGAAACTCATTTTCATTAGAAAATGAGAATTTACATTTTGCTTGTAATGTTAAACAGTGACTAAATTCAAATTTTGAAAATCGTTTGAGCGTACCTATTTTAAGACAATCAGTTTTATTTATTTTTTGCCTTTAAGTAAGCTACTCTTAATTTTAGATTTGGATATTTAATTCCAAAAACACCTAGGTGGAACCAGATTAAAACAATAGATACCAAGTTTACGCACTATCGGTAAATGGTTTCAGCTCCAGGCTGAGACGCAGACACACTGACATCTTCTCAAATACCTGAAAACGTCGACATTAATCAAAATCTCGTTTTCTATTTTTTTTTAACAATACCAATATTTCTCTCAATCTACCTCAATTCACCCTTCTCTTTCAGGTATATTCTAATTTTATCTTCCCATCTGTATCTAGGTCTTCCCAGTGATCTCTTCCCATTAGTTTTTTACTTTCTCGCTATCTTACAGGTAGAGAAAGTATTATGATCGTCAAAAAAAATCGAACTCGAGATTTTGATGGATCTTGACGTTTCATGACCCCCCGAATCCAAAAAGAGTTGTTTTTGACTTTCCGTCTGTCTGTCTGTACCTCCAACTAGAGCCAAAACTATTCTACCAATTAGGCTAAAACCTGGTATTTAGGGTTTTCATAGAATTGCCCCGAGGGATTTTTAGAATTGGATATCTAACCCTAAAATTAAGGATAGTTTACTGAAGGGCAAAAAGAAAAAAAGTTGATTTTCTCAAAATCGGCTCTAATGATTTTGATTAAATTTCATTTATAAACATTTATAAATATTTCAAACAAAATGGTTTTCTCAATATTTCGGCAAAATGACTTTAAGGGCTCCGGTCTGACGCATAAATTATCTTTTTTATAATATCTCCTAAGCTATTTGCGATATGAAATTACTTATCGTTACAAATATGTAGGTCTCTTTATTATACAATTATTTTATAGAAAGCATATTTTGTATAAAACCAATAACTTTCAAGCTATACGTAAATATATATATATTAACTTTTCTAACACAAAAGGCAAAGTATTGCGACCGCAAAAGAAAATCTAACCTGCCTGAAATATTGATGGATGTTGACGTGACATTACCTCCAAATCCTAAAAAGTGGTCTTTGCAATGACGTCTTTCTGTGTGTTTGTTTAAACTTAAAATTAAGAGTAGTTTAAGAAAGGGCGAAAAGACAAAATCGATTTTCTCAAAATTGACCTTAACGATTTTGATTAAAATTCGTATCTAGGAGTTGATTAATATTATAAATAAACTGACTATTTTCATTTTACCATGAAAATTAATTTTAAGGTACTTTACATAAGCAGAAACTTTCGTATCTTCGCAACTATTTGAGATACTAAATAACTTTTCATAGCAAAATTGTAGTAATATTAAAAATAAAAAACTTTTATATGGAATATATTTTTATAAATAAAACAGTTTCTGATATATTGGCAAATATATTAATACAATTTTGTGAGCTTTAGTTGTAAAGAGATACTACTTAAGTTTTAACGCAATAATTCTCCAATACCATAGAGTAATTAAATATAAGTCTCTAGCAGTTTGTTGTTTTCCTTAAACCTCTTAGGAGAAATGTTTGTACAACAATGATTTATATTCATTTTAGACTCAATAGTCAATATTTACATTTTTTTTATTGGTCAAAAGTTATAAATGAGGAATTTAATAGCAATGCAATGGCATGAAGATTTTCAACATCTAATAAAATGTCAAAAATTTTAACCGGAAGTTGAAATTTTAAAACGAAGTGTTGACCCTTTTAGACCCAATATTGATCTTTTTTATCGGTCCAAACATACAAATGAGGATATTAATTCTTTAAAAACAAAATTATAAAATTTAAAACCGGGACTAAAAAAAATAGGTTTTACATAAGTATAGTGCAATTTATGCTTGGGTTTGCTAGTGTATATTATTTCGTTTCAAATATATTACGAGTTTTGAGTAAATATCTCCATTTTCAAACAATAGAGCGAGAAAGTCCGTGCGGAGTTCAGTACCATTTATTTTTCAGTCAATACCCTGAACATGTTTCTAGATTCCCCCATTCGCGTTGCATACTTTGCCCACCGTAATCTACGAGATTTGATTATCCTAACTATGTGTTGAGATGAGTACAGAATATGTAACTCATAATTATGTAGCCTCCTTTACTCCCTAGTAGCCTCATCTCTTTTTAGACCAAATAACTTCCTAAACACCTTGTTTTTTAACACCCTAAATTACTTTTCGTCATGTAAGGTAAGAGACCACGTTTCACACACACAGAGAGAACAGGTAACACTATTGTTTAGTATATTCTGAGTTTTATTTTCCTTGACAGCAGATGAGATGTCAACAATTCACTGATGGAGTAATAGCATGCATTTCCCGACTGAATTCTTTTCATAACTTTCAATATAATATCGTTATTGCTAGTTAAAATTGTTCCTAAATATTTAAACTCATTAACCCTGACAAATGATATGTTGTTCGAAGTAATAACTAAATTATCGTCCTCAATCTGTGCTCTCTGTGTGATCGAGCTCTTAATATTTTCAGTGTTCACTTCTAAACCTATTTCCTTGCTTGCCTCTAATAAAATGTTTACATTTCTTGCAACAGTCTCCTTACAGTTGTCCAACAAAGCTAGATCATCTGCGTACCCTAATAGCTCCATTGTCCCGTTTAATGTCAACCCTTCCCTACTTTCTTGTATTACCCTAAGGCTAGATAAAAAAAAAGTAATGGGTTAAGTGCATCTCCTTGTTTCGTTCAACTCATAACCGGCCCCGTGGCGTAGTTGTCAATGGACCTGGCTATGAGCCTAGGGGTCTTGGGCTCGATTCCCTGCTGATATCTTGGCTATTTTTCCCTTTAGGGGAATAATCTCAATGGTCACCAGGGCTTGGTTAGTTAGACTTAACTTAGTTTAAGACTTCCACCGACTCTTCATTCACTACCATCACATCAAGGTCATATGCCGGACCTGCCACGCGCTGGGGGTGGATCAAAGTAACCGAATCAGTTTCTTTGCAGTAGTTGCGCTGTCGAAACTGATTGTGCGACGAAACTTATGCGAAGCGAAGACTGTTGCAAGAGCAGGCACGCAACGGATAACTAGTCTGTGAATTAAGGCGAATCGTGCAAGTGATAAATTCGTCATGGGCCAAATTTATTTCTTAACGGGTAAAAATGGTAAAATTACCCCCTCCTAGAACCCCTTTATTCACAAAATTACTGAAATATACCTGTATTGGTCACCAAAGTGCCAGTTGAGCTTGGAACTTTGTGGAGAATGGAGATAAGATCAATGTTTGTCTTGACCTCAAATTACTACCGCGTAACTACCAAGAGTTTGAACCCCCTAGTTTAGCAATTCCTAAAAAATATTCCTTATCTTTCCGATTTTGTTGTGTGAGGCAGTAAAAGGGACTGCTTAGTGCTAGTTAACGATTGAAGGCGGGGGGCGGGGAGATTGGTCTTGTTTGTATCTATACACGAGTTTCTTGTGACTGACAGCTGAAAACTGTGAACATAAACAGATTACCTACCACTATACAAAAACGATTACAAACAAATAAACCGTCAGAGAATCGTGAGCTTGTTTGCATATCACACGGGAAACCTGGGTTCAAATCCCAGATTGTTACACTAAAGCCATTTTCCACATATTATTCTGAATGCTATTACCGTAGAGATTATTCATTTAGCAAAGATTAAATAAAGCAGCATTTTACTAGATGAACATATAATAATACAGTAGGCCCAACTAAAATAAATACATTCACGACCTTAGTTTACTTAGATGACAGCTCAAAAAGTTACTAGAAATAATCCCTAACACATCCCTACGCCAACAGATGACATCTGTCACTTTGGTTAAATGTACTGAAAATGTATGGTAATGTATGAATTTGATATTTAACCACAGTAATTTAGGCCAATATTATTTATATATATTTATATGGGGTCGGGTACAAAGCTTATTTATCGTTTTACTCTACTTAACAAAATATATTATTCATATCACTTTCACAAAAGATTTACCATATCTTCAAAATGGCGACCGACGAATTTAAACCATGTGATTGAACGTGACGGAAACAAGTTGTTTACAATGATGCACTTACGCAGTGGATAAACATATTTTATTCAGTTAAATATTTTGAAATACGATAAAATAATAATAAAACAATGTATTACATATATAAAAAATGACAAATATGTTCTTTTTCCAAGTAAATACGATGCCTGTATTAAAAGTTATTATTGTATGCACTATACTACACATCATAGATAGCATTACAAACCGGAGAATAAGTACTTTGAACTATGTTTAAAATATTGTTTCGGATTGGGTAGAAAGCAATTATTAAAACTCATGAAACATTGTAAGAAAACTTAATTTTACGCTATTTTAAATGTAAAATATAACATGTAATTAAAAAAATTAACATTTATAACAAAACAGTGATCTTTTACAAGTTTTGTCAACCTAAAACCCAATCATATGATTTTCGAATTGTCATCCAGGTAAAAATCCTATCATGAACAGAATTTATATTAATTTGTTAAACGAAAAGTAGAGATGTACAATAGTAAAAACAGTCTTTATAAGTGATTTATAGATTTACTTATTACCAACACACGGAATAAACGTCAAGCTCATCTTGTATAGTTTGCTGATGATGGGGAAGTTGAGGCTCGAATCCCGGCCGAGTGTACTAAGGGTGTTTATTCTTAAGTGGTTCCCCCCTCTCCCGAACATTGGGAAGACCTAGACGCAGATGGGAGGATATCATCAGAATGGACCTGAAAGTAATATGATGTAGTGAGGTGGACTGGATAGAACTATAATATATAATAATAATATTTAGCGCCGCGTCTTACTACCCGTTCGGGTTATACGCCTTAAGTACTAATTACTCTAATGGATTAGGAATTGGGAAGGTTGAAATATAGGAAGTGAACCCGCATTTGCGTGGAGGGAGAGTGGAAAACCCACCCCCAGTTCACCCAACCGAGATTCGAACCTCGATCTCTCCGTCCTCAGCAGTCGAGCTCAACACGACAAGCGCGTTATCCAACTACGTCACCGAGGCGGGTCTGGATAGAACTAGCTCAGGATAGGGATAGTTGGCGTACTTTGAGTGGGTGGATAAATTTGGCTCAAAATAAATATAGAACATAAATTAAAGCTCAATACTTTCTTATATGCATCGATTCAAATTAAGACATGTGTTTTTACTCGTATAATATTATACTGCATAGCTGATGTATCCGTTCTTCGCACCGGGAATCTATAAAGTAGGTCTAGCTTTGTTATTTTTTATCTTCTCTATATATGAATGCGAAAGCCCTCACTCTCCCACTCACTCATTACTAAATTCTCCTACTTCATGAATAGCTAGAGGGCTGAAAACCAAACCAAAAAGTTTTGATCATTTCAAATTTTTAATAGAGATTCGGTGAAATTCGTTTGGGGGATACATCTTTTCTATTTAAAAAAAGAAGCAAAATCCTTCACTCACCACTAATTTTCCCACTTATCAACTAGATATAAGGCCAACATATAAAATAGTTGTACACCATCGGTTACTTCAAAATACTACGTAAAAATAATTTGGAATTTTAAAATGGGTATAATAGATGAAAACCTTCAATTGGGGTTTGAAATTGAAATTTGACAAGAAACTAAATGAACTATTCCAGAGAACACAGTAATTTCGATAATTTTTAATTCATAAGGAGGAGTTGGTTAAATGATGGAAGGGGGTTAAAATTTTCAAAACTACTACAAACAACCTCTATGTGTGGTAAAAAAAAAACCAGAAATGTGGCAAGCAATAACTCCAGCCGTTCAAAGAATTAGCATTTCAGCTAGTTTTATATAAAATTAACCACAGGGAAAGCAACTAAATCTTAAATTATGTTTGTTTATTAATAAATTATTGTTTTAAATTTTGTTACAAAACATTAGAAGTAGGTTGACTAAAAACACAATGTCAAAATAGAGATAAAAACTAAAAGTGTGTCAGAAGCTGACATTTACTTAAAGCTTAACTTCTCTAATACACAATATTTGGAACTCTTGCTTATTGTTGCTAGTAAAAAAGAAAGAATAGTGACAGAGTATTAATAATTGGTTGTTAAGGATTTAAATCCAAATAAGTTACATAGTACTGCAATAGTTTACAGTTTAGAAAAATGAATAGTTTATTCTCAACGTTTCTGGCCTAATTCGATCGGCTATTTTGTATCCACCATATTCAAAATTTTTTTTTTTTTTATTTTACTTTTCAAGAAAACATTTGATCGCTCCAATTAAAAATTTCAAATATTTAAGAATTAATGGGGTATTTGTCTTAATCCCACTACACTCCTGACATTTTTAGTTGCTCATGTTACCTAAAATTGTACAGTGATTTAGGCGTGATTGAATAACACACAGACACCATAATTAATTTGTATGTTTTATTAATTGGATTTAAGCTGTCTAGGTATCTTGATTTTTGAGATACTATATAGCGCCTACACACACATCTTTAAACAAACAGAAGACACACATACAAACAAACTCACAAAATATGTTCTAATTTTAATACAATGGTATGCGTTTATTAATTGATACATTTGGTTTATAAATGTGTAGTAAAGCTTTGAAGTCAATTATATAATTATAAATAAAACATTTGCAGTAAAAACCTTATCTCATTTAATCACAGGAGATTGGAATATAGGCCTGGCCAAAACAGAAAATTCTACATCTCACATCTGTAGACACAAGGATATATTGTATATTACATTTTCTATTTTATTGTTTACTATTCATAAATTGACAGAAACTTTTAGATTGCTCAGTTTTGTCAGCATTTTGCCTGTAATAGGTCTACAACCCAACGCACCTGCTTATCGGACTTGCAATTACGCAACTAAGTAATTTTGTCTGTCTACAATAACAAACGCAAACAAAATCTTATGTCGGAACTGAACATTTTCCATCTCTTGTGAGTGCGTAGCTACGTTTGCTTACGTTCAGCCAATCATAAACAACTGATCAGACCACTATAATCAGATAAAATGAAAAAACAGTTAAATAATTTAGGAGAACATTTTATTGACATGAATAGATAGTAGAATAGATTACATTTTAAAATAAACAAATAAAAACCATAATATAATAGTTTATAATGTTTTTTATCTGAAGTAATGTATGTTTGAAAACTTTAGTATGGCTTTAATTATGTGGTCATAGTCTATGGTTGTGTGTGTCTGTTCTTTGCCTTTTATATATTCTTTTTGTGGGGCACTTTAAGTTTTTAAAATTGATAGTTTCATAGAATGTGTGCTAGGTGACATTTAGGTGCAATAATAATTTAATATTGTTTTCAAAATGTTAATACAGGCTGGTTAGGATTCTCAACAAATGTATTAGAAACAAGAGCTTCCCAAATAAATGTTGATTTTAATTTAACATATATTAATGTTATTTTAAAAAAAGTGTTTTTTTAATGTTTTTAGCTAGTTGTGAGAGATCACTTTACAGTTAACACTCAATATCCATGAAATTAGAGCGCATTTTTTCCGTACAGTGTATTAATACTAATAATAATAATAATATTTAGCACCGCGTCTTACTACCCGTTCGGGTTATACGCTTTAAGTACTAATTACGCTAATGGAATTAGGAATTGGGAAGGTTGAGTTAAAGGTAATGAACTCGCCTTTGCGTGGAGGGAGAGTGGAAAACCATTTAGTAAAAACCACCTCCAGTTCACCCGACCGAGATTCGAATCTCGATCTCCCCGTCCTCAGCAGTCGAGCTCAACACGACAAGCTCGTTAGCCAACTACGCCACCGAGGCGGGTACTAATTCTAATAATACTACTAATAATAATAATAAATAAACATGTTCTACAAATTTTTAATAACAAAACTATCTGTTAACTTAATATTTGAATGGTTTATTGGCATAGTCTGTTAGATTTATTATTTTCTTCAGTGGTTAACTCGTCTTAATTCCTATTGGGGGAAATTACGTCTTACGACTTTTTATTGTAAAAAGACTATTTTGAATTTAAGAGGAACATAATTACGGGTAAGCTTGCAATTGTACAATTACGAGCCAGACAAGAGGATATGTATGTTTTTGTAGATGAGCCATAAGGGGACTCTGAAATAATGTTAAACGTAAACATTTCATTTATGTATCAAATTTGAACAAACCATTATTTTTTTAGAACAATCTGGAACAAATTTGGTACCATCAAACATATTTTAAAAATAAGGATTTTTAATAGTTGGGGAACAAACTGGCCGATGTTGGGGAATTGATATTTAATTTCTATTTTTAATGGTGTTTATTTTGGTCGGGTGAGAACTTTTCTATTTTTTTCTTCCTTCACCTGACCATTTGAGGGGAGGGGGGGAAAGGATGGTTTCATAGACACTAGCAAAAATCTAAGAGCCTGAGCAGTGAAGTATATGTAGTAACCTAATAATTTAAAGAGTTAAATTTTGTATCACCGTTGACGTACTATTTTTAAGGTACACCTTGTGATAGTATCTGTTATTGTTATTTGCAATGTCAAGTTTAGTCAGGAACTGATTAATAAAAGCGGGGTAAATGATTAACTCCTGAGTTATGTCACGCTGGTTCACGAGGACTAAATGTACTGAGCTGTGGTAACACGACTGGATCAAACTCCATAGTCATAACCTGGCTAGTTGCCTCAGTGACTTTTCTAAAACAAAAATATGTATGCATAAAATACGTTATCTTTAAAACAAGAATGATATTGTTTATCAAATTTAGGATATTCCAAATAGATATATATTTACTAAGAAATAGTTACTTTCCGGTTAGTTTCTTTTTCCATATAGCGACCATATTTAGCAAATTTATTCCTCTTGTAAATAGGACTCGGTGGAGGGTTTTTAGCCATATTGAAAAATATATCTGTAAGATACTTCAGGTAAGGTTCGAAAGTGTACGACCAACCTACTGCTCTGAAGCTAAACTATGTAATCACTAAATTGTGGAATGAGCTGACCAGACAAGTTTCCATGCAAAAATGTGTTAGGTGAAGTGATGTGCTAAAGCGATTTCACCACGAGATGGATTCATAAAAAGTTTTAAAAGCCAACCTCCTAGAAGCAATAATCAAGCATCTGCTAGTTCACAAATAATCCACCAGAAAATTGATATAAATTTGAAACCTTAACACAATAAGATAAAAATTAAATAAATAATTACAAACTCCTTTATAAAAATACTATTTTTAGTTGTATAAGTAATACTTAATTATTTAAAAAGTATTTAGGTGATTGTATTAAAATATCTAGACTGTAATCTAAAGTAGATTATTAAGTCAAATATAAAAAATCAAATACATAGAAATTATGTTTTTAGAAAAATAAATCAATCACATTTTATCAGTTAAAACAGATTTTAAAGAAAATTTAAAATAATATATATATTTAAAATCAAAACACAATTAGAATTAGTTTTGCTGAGAAAAAAGTTGTTTTCTCAAAAGTAATCCTATGCACGATTCCCCTTAAGCATTGTACTGAGTTAAAATTTATTTCACTTTTCAACCTGTCGCATTATTCACTCACCACTGATGCTGATTATTGCTATTTATGTTTACTGTTTAGTTGATATAGTGATTAGTGGTTAGTTAGATATAGCATTCAGTTTTAATTACAATGAGTTATGTACAAAAACAGCCCTATGGTCATTTACACTATGTTTCAGAATTAATTTGTAATTTAATTTTGATCTTAATCTTCTTTTAATGACTTTTGTAAAAAAAAGTTATAATGTCACAAGGATAAATAAATTAATATATTATTATTATTGTTTAGAACCGCGTCTTACTACCCGTTTGGGTTATACGCTTTAAGTACTAATTACGCAAATGGATTAGGAATTGGGAAGGATGAATTGGAGGAAGTGAACCCGCATTTGCTTGGAGGGAGAGTGGAATATCATGTTAGGAAAAACCACCCTCAGCTCACCCGACCGAGATTCGAACCTTGATCTCCCCGTCCTCAGCAGTCGAGCTCAACACGACTAGCGCGTTAGCCAACTACGCCACAGAGGCGGGAAAATTAATATAAAAAAAGTATATTCTGAAGCATAAATAGTAACGTTCATTAGTTCATTTTAAATGTAACCTATGTATTAAATTTGTTTCGTTTCATTTTTTTGGCAGGAAAGATTTTTTAAATTATATCTGTTTTACAACATCAGTTACGCAATGCATTCTGATGCAGAAGAGCACATTAGTTAAAAATTGAAACAGGCTAAGCCACAGTCGAGTGCTACAGCCAGGCACAATTGATTCAGGAAAACATCAACCTATTCCACACGTAAGAAATGTGAGAAAACTATCAATGTGTGAGGTCGGCATGTTGGAAGGAGAGGTGACGCGTGTGGCCTATCGGTAGGGTTGGAATTCCAGACCTGTGGAGTAGTGCAGTAGCTGAGTTGACGCGAGCTGGCCGATTCGGTCTCTTGCCACTCCTTTGCCAGAAGTGCTGATGAAAATCGACCTTATGATTATGGATGTTTCCAGGTGATCTCTATACTGGTCTTTATTTCAATTAGGTTCACTTTCAATAAATAGTCCCCATTGCTACACAATAATCACCCATACGCTTTTGAATGATTCTAAGTCTATTTTAATACAAAGTTTAAGTGGTTGTACAGTTTACAATCGAATATCAACCAAACATAATTCGAATGAAAATTACAAAATGATTCGATTATTTTGCTACATCACTATGTAGATTCTCCTTTATCATTTCCTTTAAATTTTACTACTAATTAAATAAAACGCAAATAGCACGAACGATTTGAGAAATATTTTTTTAACGTTGACTTAGATTTATTAAATATATAAGTATATACTTTTTATGTATTTAATACAACATTTCCCGGCCGAAATATTCAGATCGTATTATAATTTTATTCATTGAAATAATTTTACATTATTATAACACAGAATATCATTATCCAGCAAACTTACGTAGTCATTTGTCGAGTAGTAATTGTGTGTTTGATTCTAAGTGAAGCTTTCAGGAGGCATATAATTGATTCAGATATCCAAATCGAAAGTATTTTATCACTTAACCCGATATATAAATAGGATTGGAAGTTTATATATTTTCTATGTTTAGGAAATATTAACGGGTCAATTATATCGATTCTTTTAAACACAATGGGAAACTTAATTTCTTTATTTTATTATTAATCGTACGCAAAAGTATTTATATTAATTGAGAGGTAATTATGTGACTAATGAGTTCACTGTATAGTATTTTGCTATGGCTGTACTTTGGTCTTTGACAAGGAACTAAGTAGTCATCAAAAAGGGATGATAGCTGCAAACGAAAAGGAATGCTTGTTGGGAGATCCGACAGCAGGGTGAAGAGAATAGTTAGCACAAAGCAAAACGAGCAACTAGTAGCTATATTTAGTTAGAAGTAGCTAACATCCAATTTTTATCGACTCTTTACTACCTCTCAAAATCATTCGAATGATTCTTTCGATACATTCAATTATTTTTCAAAGAATCGAATGGTTATTCGATTCTTGAAATCATTCGATTTTGCCCATCATTACTGTGGAGTGTGGAGTGTCAATTCAAACACAAAACCTCCAAGTTTGGGGAGGGAGAAACTAGATCTGCGGCAGACACCCACTGCGCATACTCCCTGCACTTAGATCTCCTAACTTCTTGAGTTCTTTCACTACTTTAAGGATGGACATCGATGGAAAAACATAGATGTTTAACATCGATATTTACATCGGTTTCTAAACATCGATGATTCTAACCCTAAGCCATCGATGTTTAAGTTTAAAAAACATCTAACCTCTTAAACTGAGAATATGAGAGCTGTGATAAACACAATATATTATTAAATTAATAAAAAATCGATGTTTCTACCCCCAAATCATAAATGTTTTAATTTTTTCTAAACATCAAAACTCTTAGACTTAGAATAAGATCATGTTTAGGCCTAATGATTAATGAGGTAATAACAATATTAATGCATTTATATCCAAATAGTTATTTATTTAAGAACACAAAGATAAAAATTACAGTTAAAACTTAAATAAGCAATAATTAAAACTATGTTTAACTAAAACATAAATTATGTTTTATTTATTCTTTGGTTAAAGTTTTTTTTGCATCGATGTTTTTTTATCGATGTCCATTCCTAGTTTGAGCTATGAATCTACAAAAGAAAACATCGATATTACAGTAAAACATCAATGGTCTCAAAACATCGGTCATTCAACATCTATGGTGAAAACATTGAACAACGAAAGTAAAACATCGACCATGGATGCTCATCCCTTCGCTACTTTAGTCGAGGTAATATTCCTGTTGAGAATTTCAGGTCCTCGAAAGATCTTCCTGTGGCCAAAAATCTAAGTATAACAACTAGCCTTTGTTGCGCACTGATTGATTGTCTCAATATAGTGTTTTTCTTTTCAATGTGGGGTTGAGAATGACGCCTTTTAGACCATTCGGCCACTGAAGCAGGTTGTGGCGATAGTTCTAAAAGAATAGCTCACAAATTTTTTCAGCTATTGCACCCCCACCCATTTTTTTGATATGGCTATAAAATAAACATTGAAAGGCTTTGTTTTCTAATCACGTCTATAATTTATACAAAAATCAATGTAACACTGGCAGCATTATAGTACAAAAAATAAAATACTGAAAATTAGTTTGAAGGTTGGTACTGTTTTTTTCCCCGTCAGTTCTTGAATATTAGGTTTGATCAAGACCATAGCCAGTCAATAATTTCAGGGGGGGAGTTGAGGGGGCACATCCCCCAATTGTAGAAGACTAGGAAAAGTTCGAGATATTAAACACCTCTATAAGCTATACAAAGTGTTTTTTATGGCAACGTAACCCCCTGATTGCCGAAGGCTAGGACACATACTAAATATTAAACACCTCTAGAAGCTCTATGAAGTGTATGGTAACACAGTCCTCTAATTTGTACTTGCATCTTAATTTTGATATTGTTTGAACCATAAATAAAGCCATATATATTTTGTTCATAAAATTTTA
>CABFOW010006048.1:22976-35970 GCA_902141385.1 Timema californicum
CCTTCCCCCCCCCCCAACCCCTCAAAGTGATTCACGCACCCCAACCCCAAAACCTCCCAATATTGGGAACCACTGCTTTAAAGTCTATTGAAATGCGGCGAAAAAAAAACCCAACTGACATCAAACGTTTGGTGTACGTCTAAAATGTTTAAAATGCATTTCCCCCCTAAGCCTTTTGTAGTAGTAAAAAGAGTACAGTTCTTTGTCTTACTCCAGTCATTGTGTATTAATTCATAATGATAAATATCGTAATAAATATATAATTATGTTCCAAATTAAAATATCCCCTCAAAATAGGCCTTGCTTCAAAACAATCCTGCATTGAAAAATATAACCTCTTCCAAAAAATTCTTGAAAGTATTCAATTTTAAAATATAATAATAATAAATAATTGGTTCAACTCCCGTCCACTCACCTATCAAATAGGGGTTGACACTCATACAAGGCCCCATATATAAAAAAAGATGTGAGACGGAAAATTTTACAAAACGGAAAATTTTCAATTATTATTTCTGTAAATTAATTTCAACTGATTAAATGGATAATAATAATAGTAATAATAATTATTAGTTGTAGGGATAGTAGTAGTAATACTGGTCTAACGCTCTACTCTCACGATAGACTAGACTGCCGATGACAGGGAGATCGAGGTTCGATTCGGGTGCACTGAGAGAGGTTTTCCCTAAATTACTCTCCACTCACTCTCCACACAAATGCAGGTGCAATTCCTGTAACATCAACTTTCCTTATCCCTAACACATTATCGTAATTAGTACATAGGTGTATAACCAGAATGGGTAGTAATAAGTGAAGCTAAAAAAAGTAGTAAAGAAACAAAGGAATGCAAGCTTTTCTCGACCCGTTATGTTCATAAACCATACTTTAATATTTTATCACCAATATATTAACAAAAATAATTTTAATGCGGGCCCGACGTTTGTCTCCCCCCCTATCTACCCCTCCCCCTTCTTATAACCCTCTCGTCTCTTAACATATTATATTTTGAAGTACAACAGGCTCTAGGTGCCACCTCCACAGTTTAAACCCTACACCGCAAGCTGTCACTGAGGAAAATTTTCTGATTCAAAACTTCCCGTAAAATTCTCATCTCTACCAATATATTTCATTTCATATATAACTCTCTTTAGAGCAAACAAAACCAAAAGTTATAATACAATAGCCAAATAAACAGTAACCAGACTATGATGTTTATTTAGGTAATTTTCCCCAGAAACCTTAATCTAGCCTTTCAGAATTTAATGCGTTTTACATACTAATACAATTCTAACTAGTACTTACAATATTAAATTATAAATTAGGGTTAGAATACCGTTAGGAAATGCATACTATTACTCTGTCAGTAAGTTGTTAACATCTTTGCTTTTGTTAAAAAATGTGAAAAACTCATAATATACAAAAAGTTAGTTTTACTGGTTGTGGAACACGATCTCTCACCTTACATACTGAGAAGAAATGTAGGGTGTTTTAAAAACCAGTACTTAGAATATGGTTCAAAACCATAGGAAGATAATTTCGAGTGGAGGTGGTTACAAAATGATGAGCTACATATTCAGTACTAATTACCAGAAATTGTTAGGTTAGTCAAATATCGCAGGTTACGGTGGAAAGAAAATGCTGCGCTAATGGAAAAAATTAGAACCTTGTTCAGGGTATTAACTTGAACACGTGGACTGGATAGAACTAGATCAAGATATGGATATGGTGTAATGATGTGTGCTGGATAGAACTAACTCAAGATATGGACAGGGTGTAATGAGGTGGACTGGATAGAACTAGCTCATGTTAGGGATGGGTGGCGTACTTTTATAAGTCTTGTGATGGACTTTCAAATTCCTAGTGACATTGAGTGAGTAAGTATACTAATACAATCCATAAACACCAAAATACAAGCACACAATTACTATTCTACAAAATTGAACACATAACATTCACTATGAAATGTTTGCTGTAATATTATCAAGATACTAATGCTATCATGTGAAATACTCTTTGACATGAAGCGTATTTGGTCTCCTCAGCTCGTTCCATTATCCAACAGTAAAGTTGTTGAAAATTTCTGGACTTAATGTTGGCTTCAAGTAGGTTTCTCTTGATTTCCCGGGTGACAGTTGGAACTGGATTAGAATAACCAGGTATGTGGTCACAGACCCCCACTATCTAAACACACATGAATAAAATATTATGACTATACAGATAGTTTGAAAACCCTTTTACTTCCAAACTATACAAGCCTTTTTATCATCAAAGTGTTGTAATAAGAATCTGTTATTTATTATTAATATTAGCACCGCGTATTACTACCAGTTCGGGTTGTACGCACGTACGTTAATGTTTAATGGTAGGGTGATTGTGAAATTAAATGGAGGACCTACAGTTTAACGTGGAATCCGAACCACGGTGGAGGCCTGGCATTCCACCACATTCACAAGATGTCTTGTCTGTTATTTAAAATAGTAATATTATGTATTTACTAGATTAAGTGGGAACTCATTATTGTAGAGAGGGTCGGTAAGAGAAAAAGATTGTGGTGAGGTGGAGGGGCTTTTTTTAGGGGATTTTCCTCCCTCAAAATCCATTTTAACGGCAGTCCTTAGACTAATTTTAAAATTCGATATCTATCTAAGCTATTTGAAGTGGTTCTCTCCAGGAAAAAATATTTGAAAACTAAATACCTCTAGAAACTATTTGGAGTAGTCCTTCTCTGAAAATTTTTGAACATGGTGTGTTTCTAAAAGCTATTTGGAGTTTGATACAAGACCATGTCACTTCATACTCTAGAATATCATAAGGAAGTGAAGAAATTAATCTGAAGAGGGGGCCAATTTATTCCAAGGGGGGGAGGAAGCAGAAATCTCTGCTGCCACTGAATTATAATGGTTAAGAATAATGCTATCTAAAAGTAAAAGGCAGTGAAATGTAAACAAGATAGGCCTAGTTTGATTTGAGGAAATTCCAAGAAACGAGTTTTCTAAGAAAATATTTGGTCTTGGATATATATTATTTTAAAGACTCAAATGGTTATCTCTCTATAATTATTTATTTTACCGATCACGCATACAATACTGTAGGGGTGGCTAGTGGGATGTTGTCAGGTGAAACCAGTCTTGAAGGGACTGTACTAGTAAACGGCCCTTTCCCTCTTACTATGCATTTTACCAAGGCCGTAGCCATCCAATAATTTCAGGGGGGATGGGAGGGGGTGGACACATCCCCCAATTGCCGGAAGGTAGGAAAGGTTATAAATGATAAATAGTTCTATAAGCTATCTTAAGTGCTTTTTATGGTAACACAACTCCCTAATTTGTATTTGTATCTTAATTTTGATAGTGTTTGAACCATAAATAAAGCCATATATATTTTGTTCATAAAATTTGGGGGTAATGGGGTGTGTTGAACCCTAAATCCCCTCCCCCTGGCTACGGACTTGCATTTGACCAACCACACATATAATAGTTGGGCTAATATTCCTTCATTAGCCATAAGGTGGGGATGTAGGGAACGCGCGTTAAAGGACAGTGTTTTTGCAGTTATAACAAAAATGTTACCCATAATAAGTAAAATATGGCTTCATTTCAAACATAGAGTTTAATTTTCTTAACATAGTGATATCAACAGTTGTTGAATATTTGTCATGAGCAGATTATTATTTGATGATAAACCTTTAAATAAAGATAAAAAGTTATTAAATTCCAGGACACCCTTGACAGATATTCTAGAATTGTTGAGGGTCAACATGCGAATAAAATTAAACTCTTATGGTTCTACTGTAGGTATATTTCAATTCTTTTGACCAACATTTTTTTATATAAAAAATTTAACAATATTGCCCTTTAACTTATGTTACCTACACTCACATATTAAAGGCAAGTTTTATACTGAAGGAGAAGGAACAGTTTACACAATTCGATGTCCGTGTGGTCTAAGAAAAAATAACCAGCGAAGTAAATACTGCGAAACATACGATGTTCATTACCAAGGTCATTGTGTTCCAACATTTTTTTTTTCATCTTTCTGAATCGACTGATTATATCAGCACAAGATTACTAAACTAACTTAAATCTAGGGATTAAGGAAAATTGCTCGCAGGAAAACTGCGCCTTCCCAGAAAAAAGGGGGTAAAATTGCGCCCTCCTATTAATCATCACAACATTAGGCGGTAAAAGTGAGCCCTACACACTGTTTTACACACTTACAAAACAAGTACGCCCAGGGACCTAACAAAGTGTTTGAAGAGTCTAGTCTAGATTCAATAATTAGTTTGGTAACTTAAATTTATTCGTTCACATCAAATACTGACAAATACACACTCATATTTAGTTCATTTAAAAACCTAACTTGACCTAACCTGACCTAACCTAAACAACCGGCAAAGAGACAGGTGCGATGAATCGATGTACTTTGACCTCAAAGCCTCACGATGTGCGATGAGTCGATTTGAAATACCCGCCCTCCTAAACAAAAGGATGCGATGAACCGATCTACACCGGTGGAAATGGTAAGGCCGTGAGGAAAGTGAGAAAAGTGCGCCCACACGACCTTGTTAATTTTATTTAGGTGAGACAGACAAGGTCGTGTTGGCGCACTTTTCTCACCTATTAGTGTGATGATTCATGGGAGGGTGAGGTTTTTCCTCTTTTGTTTTTTCTGGGAAGGCGCAATTTTACCGGGCGCAATTTTCCCACAACCACCAAATCTAGAACAGACACAACATCCAGCCCCCAGCCGTTAATTAATCACTGTGAAAGGGGACCCTCATTTCCCCAATGGTTTATTTTTCAGCCATGCCTGGAATCGAGCCCGTGGTTACTCGTAAATCAGTTGAGCTAAGGTGTCAAACTTGAAAAATAGTTAATTCAAACAACAAAATTATCTATTTTCAGAAAAAAAAAGAATGATGGGTGTGTATTTTGAAATAAACAAGATTTTTTAACCATAACTATACCTATTAAATAAATTTAATTAAAAGCCAGCCAGTTTGGTGGTCAAATAGTCTGAGGCGTCACTCTCGCAAATACTTTACTGCCAATGACGAGGAAATTGGGGTTAGAATCTTGGTCAGGTGTACTGCGAATGTGTTTTTCTAAATGATTTTTCACTCTCCCTTCACACAAATGCAGGTACACATCCTCTAAATTCAACCTTACTCATTCATAATACATAAGCTTAATTAGTACATAGGTGTATAACTCTAATGTGTGGTAAGAATTTGTGCTAAAAAAAAGGGAACAATTCACTAGTAGAGTCTCGTCAGGTCTGGAATCTTGGTCGGTTGTATTGAGGGTGGTTTTTCCTAAATGGTTTTCCACTCTCCCTCCACGCAAATGCTTGCATACTTCCTTTCAATTAAACTTTCTTCACCCCTAACTTATTAGTATAATTAGTACATAAGTGTATCAGCTGAACAGTTAGTAAAAAAAAGGTGCTAACAAAAAAACCTATCATGGTGACTATTGAAATAACGAGTGGTTATTATGAAAACCTATGCAAAATTTGGTAGACTAATAACATAGGTCAGGAGTTTCCAAAGTTTTTGGACTGAAGAAGATCTTGGACCATAAAAATACATGTTGGGGCCCTCATAAAATGGTTTACATTAATATTATGAACATTTAATAAAGACAATTATTTTTATAAGCATTTATTTCATAATCATCGCATCTTACTACCCGTTAAAGTTATACGCCTTTGTGTTAAGAACTAGGAAGGAAAGGAAATGTAGATCTATTTGCGATGAGAAAGAGTGGAAAAACCATTTAGTGAAAAAAAAAATCACCTTTAGTACACCTGACTGGAATCATCGGTAGTCTAGTCTTTTGCAAGAGAGACGCCTTAGACCATGCAGCCACCGAAATGGGTGGAAACCCTCATTTTTTTATAGTTTGAAAAACAAATAAAGAATATTCTAAGACTGCCTCGTGTTGTCTGAGATAACCATGTTGAGGCCCGAGGTATCCTCGGAGCACAGCTTAGAAAACGCTTATACTAGATTAATACTTATCAGCGATGATTGACTACTAAAGAATGCACTAGAGATAATTATCGGCACAGCGTCCCACTATCCCTTCACTATCAAGAAGGAAGGAAGTCCGTCAACTCAGCTACAAGGACTTCAACTATATTAATCTCCATGTCCAGTTGATAAGATTGAATAAATGGAGATTGTCCCTGGACTTAGCCCGATAAAAAACATCAACCACCCACGTGGTTCTACATCACAAAAATATTTGTCTCATTACCGTTAGAGATGAAATTTTCCGGGAAATTTTGAATCGGAAAATTTTATGCATTGGTGGTTTCTGGTGGAAGCGTTAAATTGTACAAAGGCTCGCATTAATTTGTTTCTTTACTACTTTTTCTTAGCATCGCGTCTTACTACACGTTCGGTTTGTACGCCTATGTACTAGTTACGCTAATGTGTTAGGGATGAGGAAGGTTTAATTTAGAGGAATCGCACCAGCATTTGTGTGGAGTGAGAGTGGAAAACCATTTAAGAAAACCTCTCTCAGTGCACACGACCGGAATCGAAACCTGATCTCCCTGTCATAGGCAGTCTAATCTATTGCGAGAGTAGCGCGTTGGAGCGAGCGGCCACCAAAGCAAGTGTTTTTACTTCTACTACTAATACTACTACCACTAACACTACCATTAACTATCGTTATTAATATTATTATAATTTATTTAACCAGTTGAAATTATTTTACATAAATAATAATTAAAAATTTTCCGCCTCACATCTCTAATTACCGTAGAACAGGTTTATTGTTTTTTATTTTACTCTTACTATATTTTATTATTATTATATGATTAAATTAATATGAAGTTTTAAAACTTTTTTTCTAACATTTTAAAGAAACAAGTTTATGTTTAAAATGCATTGATATAGTTATTTATTTTTATAAATTATTTTAAAATTTATTTTCAAAATGATTTAAAATATTATTTATAAGACATATGACTCACCACTGGATTCCCATTGATTAATGTTAGGTTAACGGGTCAATGGAAGCTAGAGATGTAAGACGGCAAATTTTACCTATATTTTTTCTGGAAAATTTTCAATTATTATTTCCGTAAAATAATGTCAAATTATTAAATGGAATTATAGTGTAATCGAGATATAGATATCACAAATGTCAAAGTTTATTCTTAATATTAATTTCTCCTGAGGACGTTAATACCAGAAACATCAAACGAGCTTCGGTGGCCACACAGTCTAACGCGCTACTCTCGCAATAGACTAGACTGCCGATGACAGGGAGATTGATGTTCGATACCAGTCGGCTGCACTGAGGGTGATTTATCCTAAGTGGTTTTCCACTCTCACGGGCGCATTTCCTCTAAATTCAACCTTTCTCATCTCTAACATATTAGAGTAATTAGTACATATGCATACAACCCGAACGGGTAGTAAGACGCGGTACTAAAAAGTACTAAAGAAACAAATGAATGCTAGCCTTTGTAGGCCAGATATGTTCATAAATCATACTTCAATTTTTTATCATCACTAAGTTAATTAAAATAATTTTACGTTTGGCTCAACGTTTGTCTCCCCTCCCCTCCTCCTTTATTCTCCGTGCTTCCTAACTACCCCTCCCCTCGTCTCTCAACACACTATATTTTTAAGTATAATAGGCTCTACGTGCCACAGCTACAATTTAACCCATCCGACACAAGCCACCACTGCAGAAAAGTTTCATCTTTACTGGAAGTTGATGGTAAAGAGACTACTCCTTCCATTTAGAAATTGCTGTTGTTTCTGCTACTTGAACCCGAAGAACTGCAGTTCATCTGCTTTCCACATTCATTCATCAATTTCTTCTACTTGTTTGCAGTAATTTTTTCAGTGATCTGATGTTATTGAAAGTAATACGTCATCAATAAGAATTTCTGATAAGTTTATTTTAAATTTTACATTGTGTTGCGTGACGTGCCTCTTCAGCTGGCTTTAGAGATGACAATTTTCCGTGAAATTTTCTGCCGTGAAAGCTTCCGGTGGAGGTGTTAAATTGTAGTGGGGAAGGGGTAAATGGGAAGAACTAAGGATAGGGGAGGGGGGGAAGACAAATGTCGGGCCAACCTTAAAATTATTTTAATTAATTTATTGATGATAAAAAAAATTGAAATATGATTTTTGAATATAATGGGTCTACAAAACTATTCATTATTCAACAGACGTATTCATTTGTTTCTTTACTACTTATTTTTAGCAAAATAGACCACATTGGCTGTAATGAGCGGTGACCAGACTGGAACGAGCTCGAGCCGGAACAGTCTAGTTTACAGGCACTGGGGCAACATTATTGTATATTGATTCATTGCGTACTAGGAAAATTTCTCAATTTGACATGATATTTAAAAAAAATATTTTTGATAGGTTTAACACACTTGCCACTAATTGCCTAGTTTAATTGGTAAGACGATAAATAATATACTGTGTATATGTAAACCCGATATGTTAGAATACTTCAATATTATAATAAAAGTAGGCCTTTATAAATAGGAATCACCTTTAGCGTGGAAAGAGTATGGAAAAACCACAACAATAAAGCACTTGTCAAAAACCACCCTAAGTTCACTGAGCCAGGATCCGGACTTTTGCCTCCTCGTCAACAACTATCGAGAGATATCTGCTAATCACGCGCTCGCTTGCCAGTTTGACCGCCCAGTTTCTCGCTCGCTTGTCAGTCTGGACGAACCCTTATACGCATATGTAGTTTATGTACTAGTTACACTAATGTGTTAGGGATGAGGAAGGTTGAATTTAGAGGCATTGCATCCGTATTTGTGTTTAGTGAGAGGTGAAAAGCATTTAAGAAAAATTGCCCTCAGTGCACCCGACTGGGATCGAACCCCAATCTCCCTGTCAACGGCAGTCTAGTCCATTGTGAGAGTAGCACGTTGCACCGTGTGGCCACCGAGGCAGTTTTTTACTACTACTACTAATACTATTACTACTATCAGTTCCACTAATTATTATTAATACTATTATTACTATTCATTTAATCAGTTGAAATAATTTACAGAAAAATTTTACACGGAAAATTCTCCGTTTCACATCTCTAGTTGGCTCCACACCAATTCAATGGGATTTATCAGCGAAATTCGTTTACAATGTTTAGTATTCCTTCTTCAGTGCATTTTTTAGAAATTCAATATGATTAGATCTAAGATATTTGATAATGTCACCTTTTAACGTCGGTTTCGTGGGTACTTTTTCTTTCTTCCTACAAGATGGAACAAGCTGATCTTTGAACCAAATCTTAAAAAAAAGGCACTGTCCATTTCCTCATGGTAGTCTGCAGTTTTTTTTTTGTCAGAAAATCTTTCTTAGCATTTTTAATGAATCTATCTTTGCCACCAGCGTATACATTCACGTGTCTTAGATCGCGTGCTGTAGGATTTTGTAATCCAACAGATAAACCAGCCAACAATGCATCTTTTGGTGTATTGATTGTCTTGTATTTCCATACGTTGCCTAAGCTATGGCCCACTTTGATCCATGTCTCATCAAGATAAATGATGTATCTTCCTTTAACTCGAAATTTGTTTATTTTCCTTGGGTAGGAATGTCGCCATAAAATTATATTATCTCGTTCTATAAGCAGTGATTTATGACCTTTTTCTCAAAAGTAAAATCCATTTCCTTAATAAGTCTGTAGAAGGTTTGAAATTTAAAAATCTGGCAAATCTTTATTTGAGTTAACATTGTGTAAAATGTTTTTTATTGTCGGTGGTTCTTTTCTGAAATAGAAGGCGTGTACATAACGTCTATTGTCAGTCCGAATAAAGTCATTATACTTAATTTGTCTTGATGTTTTTGTATAATACTTCTCGTGTCTTCTTCAGAATTTTCAATGGCCCTTTGTATGCCTCTTTCTTTATCCTGTAAAATGATGGCTGATTTGTTCAAGTCGCTTCACAGGTTTCTTGAACAACTTCTGCATCAGGAATTTCTGATTTCTTTTTCATTTACTTTGACCTTACATTTTAATAATTTTAGGAATAGCCACATAACTTACACATTACTACCGTATTACACTGTCATACTATTAGCTAAACTATTTATTTACACTATCAGGCTATCAACGCTTTATAATTAAATAACACTATTTCTGTGCTTCGTAATTGTGCACAACTATGTTAAAAACAACTACATTGCCTAAAACTATTCATTTTATTAAATAGAAAGGGGCTTCAACATAACTGACCCACTATACAGATCAGTGCAGGATGAAAACAAGTCAGTGCAGTTCAAAGTGAGATTTTAACGGCATGTGGTTAACAGAGGGTTTGTGGAGAGTCTTTACCAAACATTAAATTGAGCTTCAAGGCAATAAAACTGTCACTCAGTCTCAATCATTTTACAGTCAGTCAACCGTGCAGTGAACTTTAATATTTTTGACACTCCTTTAAAATGATTAAAACTTTCCAAGTTTTGGTTAGGTCCACTGAGTTACATAAATAACAAGAAACCAGTGGTGGACCGATATCTACTATTCTTGATTCCGATTCCTTTTTCAATACTATCGATTCATCTCCTCAATACTTGATACCATTCAATACGATCTTAAATAAATCCTAATTTTGTAAATATGGAAATTAGGTTAAAAAAACATGATTAATTTGTTTCCATATGTCAAAATATGAAAACTAGTCAATTACACTATTTAAACAAATTATAACAAGAAGAACCAGACAAAAATAATATTTTCAATGATTAGTAGGCCTAGTAATAAAATACATTTTATTATTTATACATTATCATATTTAGTTATTACTATGAATTTTATATTGAAAACGATCTTACGTATGAAGTGAAACAGAATACAGAAACGGAAATAATCTTGAAAGTAATAAATTATATAACTGACGAAATTTGCAGAGGGATTCAAACAAACTTTGAACATTTTTTACTCAATTTTTTTAAAAATTGAATACCTTTAGTTTTTTCACCAATTAAAAAAAATATCTTTTAATCGTTTCACAATATCCATTACATTAATGTAATAATTTTTTTAAGTGAAAAGAAACTTAGAAAAAAAAGTTATATTGGTGACACTGGCTATGAAGAAGTGATGATGCTTACAACAGTTAAAGTCGATAATTAAAAAATGAATATTTAATGTGAAATGTTTTAAACTCATTCGAATAATAATTAGTATAACTACGAAAAACAATGCAGCTGTGAGCTGACCGATTCATTTGCTCACCACTCCCTTGCCAAAACGCTGAAGAAAATCGGCCTTATGGAGTGAATATTTTACTTGGCTATTTAAATACAAAATGAGTGTTCTTCTTAGGTTCATTTTCGAAATACAGTTCCCTTTAATAGGCGAAAATCAACCTTGTGACCATGACCATGTTGATAAGCTACAAAGGAATGGCATGTTTATATTGAGCGAAGAGAATAATAGGACAAAGAAAAACCACAACGAGTAACTGATGTATAGCCACTGGCATTGTTACGATTATTTGTGTTTTTACCTTTCTACATTACCTCTCAAAATCAACCGTGTTGAATACGAGGAGTGGTATCAAGATTTTTAGCGCTTAGTATCGATTATTGTGATACCGGTCGATACCAAGTGTAGATGTGTTTGTTTGCATGTCTATCACTGGGATTATTCAGGCGATTGCGTTACACTGTTAGGGATGAACAAGGTTGAATTTAGAGGAAGTGTACTAGCATTTGCGTGGAGAGATTGTAAAACAATTAAGGGGAAATCATCAATGATTCAGATCATTGATTCAAACCTTGATTCCCCCGTCATCGGCATTCCAGTCTATTGAGAAAGTGACGCCTTAGATCATTTGATGTAATTAATAATTTAAATTATTTAAATTTATAATTAAAAAAATATCTTGTTCGTTTCAGAACATACCTTTTAGCCTTTATTTTTGTGTGAAAACAGATAATTTTGTTAGTTATATTTACTTTTATCAAAACTTTGATGAACACAATGACCTTGTGAATTGACATCGTATGTTTCCCAGTAGCTGCTTCACTGATTGTTTTGTGATGATTGCCATAGTTATTTCAGTAAAAGTTTCTTTCACTGAAAAATTGGCCATAATTCTGGGCAATTAATCATTGATTCAACAAACCATGTAGAGAAGAGTGTGGTCAATAGGAAACAAACCACAAGCTGTGAACTGAATCTTGCGGTGAAGCAGTAGTAACGAGAACATCTGAAGCTGAAAAATAAGAAAAGGGTATATTAAGTATTCTTATGACCATAAATATATCCATATTTTACCCTTACTTGGTGGCCGTATGATCTGAAATCACTTCTTGTTGAGTGACTTGCAAACTTAATAGTGATTTGACATGTAATCCTCATTCAGGGGCGCCCGCAGGGAGGAAGGGGGGGAGGGGGGCAGTATTAGAAGTAGGCTAATCCCGCCCAACAGTGTTCTTAACTAGCGCTCAAACAATTCCCCCAACCAGCAAACAGAGTTATAGAATATAACTAATAAACTAATTAGACCGGGCCACCTGCTGGCTTTAGGGTTGATAATTTGGCGCATGTGCGAGCGTTTCCCACAGCATTAGTTATTCAAATCGTCAAGGTCAAGTATACACCCACGAATTTGGATAAATTTGAAACATTTTTCTTATGTTGTATCTTATTTTCAAGAGACAATGATTGCCTTAAAAAGCGTCTTTTGAAGCTTCAATTTAATTCATTTTCCAAGTACTCCCCCACCGTACTGATTTGCCACCCCCGGAGAAAAATCCTGCGGGCTCCCTTGCCCTCATTAATCCAACACTTGAGTTTAAGACTCGAAATAACCAAATTTTACAATGGTTTCACTAAACTCACTTTACTGTGCATTTGATAATTAGTTATTACTATTAGCACCGCATCTTACTACACTTTCGCGTTATATACACTTACGTTAATGTGTAATGGTAGGGTGATTGTGAGATGAAATGGAGGACCTACAGTTTAACGTGGAATCCGAACCACGG
>CABFOW010006049.1:0-14429 GCA_902141385.1 Timema californicum
GTTCGATAATTAGTCTATTGTTCCTGTCTCAGAAGTAGCAAAAGTATCCTACTATAGTACCTCATAAAATCTTATAAATATATTCGGACCAAGTCTATCCAAAAGTAAAAATAAAATAAAATAATAAACCATGATTGGAGGGTTGGAAACACTGATTCAAGGTCAGACAGCCGGTACAGCCGCGCAGTGTATGTTATTATAAAACATTCTCGGGCACCGTTAAAAATGTACCTAAATAGTAAATATTCAATAGAATCTTAGTGGTACTCCAAATTATGGAAATTGAGATGGTGGTACGCCATTCAAAAAGTTTGGGAGTCGCTGCTCTAAAGTATACCTTAATTATTCATCCCTGTCCCATTAGCGTAATTAAAATGAATAAAGATCGATAGTAAAATATAACAGCTTTAAAAGTCATATAAAACTTAACTGATTTAAAAATTTCTGGAGAAAAGTGGACAAATTTGATTGAGAATAGTTCAAAATGATTTATGACAATATTTTAGAGCACAAAATAAACCTATAAGAAGTAGCCTCTACATTAGTTGAAATACTTTTAACTCCACATACCATATAGCTTATGCAAGCCACACCCACAAAAGCTATGCTATATGCATATCTATTACTTTACTACCAAGCAATCCCTCTGCCATTGTGTCACGTGTTACAAATCTACTTTAAGTAACGATAAGAATTGAGTCGACTCTTCAACCAAGGTATAATTCTATGATGTATGGATATTGCTACACTTTAGTTTCAAGCAATGTGTACACAATCGACCAAATGTCTAAACACCTTTTTGTAGTTACAATGTGTTCAATAAGTTTGAATATAAGTGTGTACACAGCCATCGACACGACAAGTGTACAGATATACATTACGTATTGTTATTTGCAAGTTGATGTTTTATCAGTGCCAGACTATTTAATTTTTTGGGATCATTTATTTTTACTATTGTAGAAACATTTGTTGGTGAGAATAGAACACATCTTTATTCATCTTAAACATCTTCATGTCTTATATCTATTTGTATTATATTGTAAAAGGATTAATTCAAATAACCGCATTTACTTTATTATTTAGATGAGGATATAACCTTAACTAACAAATATAATAGCTCAGCTATTTAATCAATAAGGATATGCTTATTCGTAAAGTTGCCATTGTACTATGGGCAGCAAAAAGCCCTCCTGAGTCAAAGAAGGCTGTGTTAACTGATAGCTCACTATCTTAGGTTTTTTTAGCCCTTGTCTTACTACCCGTTCGTGTTATATGCCTATATTATAATTACCCTAGTAGCCTAGGGATTAGGAAGGCTATGTTTAGAGGAAGTGCACCCAACCGGGATCTAACCCTGATCTCCCCATCTTCGATAGTCTTGATCCAACACGAGATTAACGCGTTAGACCACGTGGTCACCGAAGCGGGTATGAATATTATTGATTATATCAAAAACATTATAGACTTTAACTTATATAGTGTTTTGGATATAATTAATATATTAAATACATATATAAATATAATGATTTTAGTATACTTTTACTAAGCTTAATATTTATTAGATCTTCAACAATACATGAATATTGTTTTAAATTTGAGTATATATTTATAATAATGAGCTAAATACCTGAGTACCTGAGCCTATTGTTCTAAATAATTTGAATACATAACAATACACAAATATTCTTATAAATTTGAGTTTGTGTGTGTAATATATATAATGTTTATTATATATATATATATATATACACTTAGATTTAGAATAACCTCCATGTATTGTTTTTATAAAAGTGAACTAAAGTACCTGTGTATTACTCTTTGATATACCACCACGATAAGGACACAACAAGGACTTCATTTAAAATTTATTTGTGGGGTATTCACATTTTATTATTTATAATTAAAAAACATGATTATATTGTTATAGAAGTATTATATATTTTAAGTTATATTCATTAGGCCTACTTAACCATAAAGTTTGGAAAAATAAATATTTAAAAATAAAATTAACTATATTCTTAACTATATGTTATAAATTTAAAATTTACATTGAATCAATATAAATGTATGTAATGTACAAATTTTTAAAGAAAATAGGCCTATATAATAATAATATAGGCTGGATTACTTTTAAATCAAGAGATACAAACTATTTACCTAATATTATAGAAAAATGGGCTGCCAAGTATTTAGAAAGCATCCCTGCCAGAAATAATTTTAAGATTTAGTGTGTTAAGTACTTAAATGTAGAATGTGTTAATTTACTTTTAATTAGTTTATTGTATATACTTTTTTGTGTTAAATAGAATTGTGTGTACACGTCTCGAATTACTAGTCAAATGAACATTTTTTGTATTATTTACATTAGATATAAACATATTCTAGCTACTCAATTTTCCTTGACATAATTTGCTTTTTTTTTGCTTGCAATTATTTTTCCATTAATTTTATTTGTAAAGTACTTAATACATAAGATTAACATAATAATATTTGTGAATAAGTGTGTAATTGATTTTGTTTGGAGTTGTGATGGGTTTGTTATCAAAATGTTCTTTGAAATATGAATAATTAGGTGCATGTGAAAACTTTTTGACATAACTACTTTTGTATTTGTAAAATATTTCGCATAGATTAGATATCAGCAACATAATGTCCGTTGTAGATATTCTTGTGAAGTACGAATTTTTAGTTAGTATTGTTTGGGGCGGTATATATTGCGAGTGTTCTTGTCGAACCCTTTTATATTTCTAATGTTTTTTTTTTGGGAGATACAAGAAACAGAGACACAAAAAATATAAATCTAAATTTTGCATAGAGAAAAGCTTTGTGCTGTTGTTGCGAGATGTCGCTACTTCCGCAGCCTTAGCGCTTCCTGTATCCCATTGTTGGAACTACTGCTTCCATGAGTTTTCAATGCAAATGGAAAGAATATATCGGAAAGGTATTAGCAACTGAAAAACGCAATGGGGACCAAAATAAAGAAAATAAAAGAAGGAAAAATGCGGGGAAGAGAGAGAGAGAGGGAACGACAAACGAATGAAATACAATGGAAGGGAGCATTGTGTCAGAAAAAAAAAAGTCTTTCTAACGATAAAATATAAGATGTACACAAAGAGTTTTCTTTTTATTCTTTCCTTTTTAGTCTTTCTTTATAGATGTTCCGTTTGGTATGCATACAAATAGGACTCTAAAAATTGACATGGTAGCTATTATATATTTATAAAAGTACAATACTTGTGTCTACATCAATTATTATATTCCAACAAAGCTTGACAGAAGTTTCATCAACCAAGAATATTCATCAGTGAAATAGACTACCCACAGAAACAGTTTAGCTACGATTTTCAAGATGTTATAACTTATAACTTACTTTATATTACTGTAGAGGATTTTTTTTACAAAAACTATATGAAATTCAGGAATTGGTGTTCCTACAATGAATTAATTAAAAAAATATATAGTGTTGTCAACAAATTAGCTCATACACCCGAATTATTAGATCTGTCGTGAATCTTTGTCGTTGCCTATGGAAGGAGCGTTGGCTGACACTATTACGAGATGTGGGACCTGATGGAATAGTACGTCTCTACCCTACGGATGGATAAAATATTGCTCCGGTACAAACATAAGAGTTAAAATTTCTTCACATGATGAGATCAACAGTTGTTGAATATCGGTCATGAGCATAGCGACGTCTGAGAACAAATTTTATAGATTCAAAGAGAAAGATGTCAATAAAGTCCTGGACACTCTTGACAGATATTCAAGAGAGGTTGAGGTTGAAGAAAATTAAACTCTATTCTGCTACTGATGTATTATTTTATTTATTTTGACCAAACAAATGTTTAAATACAAAAACTGTATAAACGCTGGCCTTTTCTCGCTTCCCCTACACTCCCACCTTAATGTTGTGGTCTTGGGTTAAGATAGTTTGTAAGTCGTGAGCTGATGCTCTCCTGAGCTTAGAAAGAGCACGTTAAATACCTCCAACAGTTTAAAAATGGTATTATTCCCGAAGCATTAGATGAACATAACACAAAATAATTACAACCGAAATGAAAGAAATAAGTTAAAAAAACTGGTTAGCCTGAGTGGTTAAAAAAAACTTATGTTAAATGAAATGAAAGGGTTTTGGTGCCGGATGTGTGTACGTAAGGGTTGGGTTGTTGGTGAACGAGTAGAGGGGGAATTAAAAAAGAGAGGGATGGAAAGGTGGGGGAGATTTTCTGCGACTTTGAAAAGTGTTTTCGAGAATTCCATTAATTAGAAAGCTAGGGACTGAGCTATTGACATCACATAACACAATGGTGTGCCGAATCCCGCATGTACTGTACATTACGTATTTTGAGGGTTGCACCTTTGGGGGAAGAAACGATCTAAGGGATTTTAAAATGATTTAGACTGGCGGGTTGTAAATTTAATATTGCTATAGGAGCTTCAAAATATTTATTTAACTTTATTTTTTACAATGCACATACAATTCACAATTATTATTTTATTTTGATGTATCACAGATGTGATAAATATTCAGTGAGGACCAATAATAATATTAATAGAGTATGTGAAGGGGGCTGTACTTATATATCTTACTCGCGAAGCTGTAGTTTAATTCTGACCGAGTACATTTTTTTTATAATTAATGGTTTTACATCCTCTCTACAGATGGATCTTAGGGCTTAGCCTCCTCACCCTTTACGCTTAGATTAAGAGTAATTTAAGTAATCAATAACTTAAATGGCTTTAACTTTAAATAAAATTATACTATTTTGATAAAGTTTAACACTTGACTTATATACGGCCAAATTTAAAGCGAAAGAAATGAAAAGCAAAATAAACTGCTTCTGTATTTGATTGGAGGGAGAAAGGAAAAATATTATGCATATCAAATAAATCTCAATGCAGTGGCTGAGAAAGAACTTTGGCCTTTTTGGTCGGGTGTGCTATCCGTTTTGTCAAACTCATCGGAAGTTAAGATGATAGGTGTATTTATTTTTTTCCACCACACTTACTATAGGCCTACGTCCGAAATATACACTAATTGGTAGGAGGAGGATGAAGGCAGAATTTTAAAAATATACCCGCATTTGAGTTTAGAGTGTGAGGAAGCCATTTAGAAAAAAAAAGCCCCTTTGGCACACCAGGACGGGAATCAAACCCAGACTTAATCAGCATCGCTAAGCCAGGGTAAACAAACTTGACGATTTAGTTACGTGCCCATCGATTCTGGTTGAAGGCGTCATAGTAATAATTTAAAAAATAAGATTTATTGGGTTTTTTGTTTTATTTTTGTAAATATTAAAGTTATTTGGGGAATTATTTGGTTGATCGTCTCAAGAAAACATTAGAATTTCAAATTCATGCTTGGTAGTTTTCCCTCTAAATCATCTCTTCAAAAGAATTGTCAGATGTTTTTATGAACTCGGCGAGTGCCAACTTTTTCGATGTTGGTTGTAGAAGCTGAGGCTGTCAGGCTTGATCTCATCTTGTTAAGGTGCGTTCATGTGCATGAAGCTATTAGGGTGTGTGCACCACTCGTCACAATAGAACCAACACAATGGCGTGTGTGGTCATCCCTAAGCGGTCTCTATGGTTACACCGGCAAACACGCAGGAAGTGCGGCACTTGCCAATCATCTTACGAGCCAATGAAACTTAATCACGTCATAATCCAAGACACACAAAAATGTACCTATAGATATATATGTATTATTATACAGTATGTATACAAAATTGCGCAATTATTCTTCATTTACGAGCTCCATGGCGTCACCGCTCAATAGAGCCATACCAACCAAACGACCACAGTCTATTGGCGAAGCTAGAGTCAACTTTGGTGGAAAGAGGGTGTCATATAGTCGGCACAACATAACCTCCCGCCGTTAATCTCAGTTTTCTAGACCGTAGCTGTTACTATTTTTCATTCTAATAGCTTTTAAGTCCTCCCGAGGTTGAGTTTGAGCCCGTTCCAGACCCACTGCTTCACAGAATACCTGGTGGCGCCGGTCAGTGCATAGCAAAAATTCACAATCACAACCAAAATATAATCTAAATACAATTTTATAATAGTGGGGATTCTTATGGGATATGTATTATATTCCAAATAGGATAGGCCTATGATTTAAATAAAGTTAAATTAGCTTCGGTGGTGCATGACCTAACGCGCAACTCTCGTGTAAGAATAGACTTCTGAAGAGGGGGAGATCAGGCCTTGATCCCTATCGGGTGCACTGAAATTTTTCCCTAAATGGTTTTCATCTCTCCCTCCACGCAAATGTGGGTGTACTTCCTCTAAATTAAACCTTCCTAACCCATAACATATATTAGTGTAATAAGTACATAGGCGTTTAACCCGAACGGGTAGTAAGAGACTCAGTGCTTGCATTAGGCCGGAACGCACAGGACCGCCGTTCCAGTTGATACGAAAATACATTACGAGCGTTCAGATCGATATATCTCAAGTTTAAAACGTTCCGCCTCCACACTGGAACGCTTCTTCTTTGTTCTTCCTATCGTTTTCCTAAAGAATATCTAGTCTGAAAGAACCTAGTTCCTATTACGTATCTGTATAGTGTATTTAATTTTGAACGGGCCTAAATGCTACTTACTACGCTTCTCTATAGTGTATTGTATTTTGTATTACACTGTGGTTTTCAAAGAATTTGCTTCGAAACAAAGACGATGATTTCCATACCAAGACAATAACTTTAATACAAATATTTTACAGATGTTAATATTTCACCTCCTCTTCCATAATCTCTATTATGGGAATTATTTATGGAAAGGGCATTTTGCTGTTTTTGTTCGTAGGTATAGGATTTCTACCTTCAGTGTCACATTGTCTTTCATAGTGTAAATACCGTACCTATTTGAAGTTTTGAACTCTTTGCCACAAGTGAACCAGCAAAAAAGAAAAAAGAAATATACACATTTCGTAAGTAAATATTTATTTTTATAAATTGTATTTCGCATACAATTTTATTTTTACTTTGGTACAAACCATCAGATTTTTCAAACACAAACCTACAATAAATACCCACCATATGGCTGATTGATCCGAGTAGCCAGACTCACAATATATTGTATTTTTCGAGATAAGGAGGTCGAGGTTCGAATCTGGACACAGAGCATTAAGGACGGCTCTCCCAAATATGATCTATCACTCTATCAGTCTATCATACTCTATCCATACCAAAGCGTGTGCATTTGTTTTTACAACCATTTAAGTGGCCCTAATTCTCTTGGTATTTTCAGAGATATACAAGCTAAAATCACTTATCGGAGCCAAAGATAAAATTGTCAATTCAAAAGTAACATCCTATAGATGTTTATTTTAACTTTATCTTGACCCCTTGGAGGGAAAAGTATTGCTATAGTAAAAATAAATCGAATGTGAGATTTTGATAAATGGTGATTTTTACTGATCCCGTGAAACTTAAGAAGTTGTTTTCTCAATTTCGTCTGTTTATTTCGGCCTATAGCCTAAACCAACCGATCGGGCTAAAACTTGGTATATATGGTGCTTATAATGATCCTCCATAGGGTTTTTGGAATTAGATATCTAACAATAAAATTAATGGTAGCTTATTGAAGTGCAAACAGAAAAAAAGAGAAATTTTCAATGCGTTCTAACAATTTTGATTACAATTTTTAACCGGATATTGTTTAAACATTACATCCAAATTGGTAATTCTTATTTTATCATGAAAATGACTTTAAGGGTATTTTAACATAAGCAGAAATTTCCAATTTTGATTATATCTTCGCAACTATTTGAGATACGAAATTACTTATCGTAGTAAAGTTGCAATAATAATCAAATGTATACTCTTTTATTTGGAATATATTTTATGAAACAATAGTTCCTGAGCTATAAGCAAATATATATAGACTGACACCCGATCTACAGTTTAACTGTAGGTAACAGCAAGCAGAAGTTTCTTTATTGAAAACACTGGCTGGAAGTAACTAATGCCATCATATTCGGATATACTTTTTATTTGCTTAGTAATATTATATTATTAATAAAAAGTGTTATTAAAGGTTTCTAATAATACTTCTAGCAAATTTTTGAAATAAATAGCCGTCTGTTATCTGTAACTAACCTTCGCTTCTACCGTAGATAGACCACGTATTTTTTATGGAGTTCTTGGACAATTCAAATTAAATGTTATGTTCTTGGGTGGACAGAGGTGTTCCCCTTTTCACAATGTTTCTGTAAACGTGTATATTATTTCATTTATGCTATTAGATGGATTATTTATGAAACAATGTATATTACTTCGTTTCACAAATCTTACAAGTGTTTAGCAAATATCTTTATTTTAAGATAAAAAAGAGAGAGTCTTCGTGGTGAACTTTACCATTTATTTAATAAGTTATTTGTATTATTGGATGGTATCAATAAAGTTGCTCTATAAAATTATTCTACTATAAAACCACACGGCTGACTCACATACTAACTGATATTAATGTTCACCCACTTCCACAAGAGCTAGAAACTTTAAATTTGGCAAACTTATAACGTCTAGCCTAACCAACGGTAAATTCCCAAAAGTTAAAAAATTTAATTTTTAACCCCTGAAAAAAAAATTCAAAATGGCAGAGCAACTTTAAAGTCGGTATGGACCTTTCTTTGGAGGTATCTTGTGGCTAAACGGTAAGACCTATCAAAAAACGGCTTTGGAATTACATTAGTTTACATCCACTTGCAAAGAAAACTCACTGGGGGCTTGGGAATGGAGCCCCCAACAAAAAAAGTGAGTCTAGCTATACAACTCCATTAATTCAGCCCACATTCAAGCCATACTGACCAAACAACCGCCTTCTACTATCGAAGATAGTGCCAACATCTATGGATATAATATACTGCCATGTGGTCAGTACAATGAACCTGAAATGTAGCTGTGTCTAGCAGAAATGACAATTATAAGATGCAGTACAGTAAAGAGTGAACTAACCAACGCAATTAAGTTATAAACGTAAAAATATAATATTAACATAATTATTTTGACACAATCTTGATTATTTTAAAACGAACGCCATTGCAATGGCATGGTATTTATCCGAATAACATTGGTCTATATTATTTAAAAGGTCATTATTCTATTTAACAACTCGGGGACTAAATAAATCCGGGACAAAAGTCTTACTTCAGGGATTGTCCCAGAAAATTGAGGATCATAGATTAGATTATTTAATAATAACCCCCGTGTGAAAATATGTTACTAAAAACAATATTATTTTACATTTGAAACACTCAGAAAATTACCTACTCCATATTACACAATGTGACGGAAGGTTTTTACTTTACTTTTACCTACGGTTTGAAAAAAAAAACACAACAATCGCCAGAACAACAAGTCGATACTCTGGGTGTCCGATGTTTCAGTGAATAATTCATATACCTTCAACCCATCTCAGGCCCCATTCTCACAACAATGGACTGTCAATACCAGTTGTGAAAACTAATCATGTTTCTCTATTCATACAGTTTGTGTATTCTTACATGAGGGGCCTACCACCTCTATCTCATTTTCCCTTTGTCCCCTCACCTCCCCTCCCCTTTCTACTCCAATCCAACCTCTCTCGTCCTATTTTTCTTTCTCTAAAGCTAATCCCCCCTCAAAGAACATGAATGCGAGCAGAGGCTTTGTAAGAACCCATGGACTATTTATGCCTGCCATTGTGTGAGGTGTCGCAGTGAATAGGTTTCCTTATTTCAGGTTTAAATATTTCATTCCCCTCTCCCCCATACTCCTCCTTCTATTGCCTCGTGTTGTGCCGGATGGGGAAATATGGGCCTTCCAATGTTGGTAGTAGTAGTCCTGTTTGACACAATCGCGCAGCGATAGAGTCGAGAATCTCCACTGAAAAGTTGTGGTTCTATTCTAGTTTTGTAACGAGTAGAGTAAAAGTTCGATAATCTGGCACGATCGGGACTGCGGCAATGACGGATGACCAAATATGCCGGAATATCGGACTCTATCTATGTAATGCGGTAAAAAAACGAGGAAAATAACTTTGAAAACGGTTATGGTTAATATGTGATGTAATAATTGAAGGCTGACCTCGGTGGCCTTGGGGTAAAGTGCTCGCCTCAGGACCCTATGTTTGTGGGTTTGAACCTAACCGGGGTGAACGGCGTTTTTCACTCTTATTTTGAGGTAAAGTCTGTGAGTTCACATATCTACATGCTTCCTAGACTTCAACACTTTAACTTGTTTTAGGAAACATATGTTAGGAATAGACACACAGGTACGGCTAAGCTATGTAATACAGAACGACGCACAATCTCACACATTTAATCAAAGACTGATTGGAAGATGGATGGCGCTGGTGCGAAGGTAAAATACGAGTGGTGGGGGTAGGGCTACTTATGTTGGACTATCGGGTGCTGGTTTATTGAATGAACTCTTTTACTGTAGAAGAACCCGCCTCGGTGGCGTAGTTAGCTAACGAATGGTTTTCCACTCTCCCTCCACGCAAATGCGGGTTCACTTCCTCTAAATTCAAATTTCCAAATTCCTAACCCATTAGCATAATTAAGCATATAACCCTAACGGGTAGTAAGATGCACTGCTAGATAATAATACTGTATTACCAAACCATTCCTTCGCCTCTGACAAGACGTGTATTAATCACAACTTGTGAATGTGTGGAATTCCAGGCCTCCACCGTGGTTCGGATCCCACGTTAAGCTGTAGGTCCTCTATTTCATCTCACAATCACACTACCATTATATATTAGCATAAGTGCGTATAACCCGAACGTGTAGTAATACGTGGTGCTAATAATAATAATATTAAATTTATTACTATGATTAGTCTACTATAAGGAAATATACGTACCCTCCGTTTTTTCTGAAAGTTAGCGTGCTTACCCTGCTTGGTTTCACTATGGTTAAACATATGAAACCGGGTCCAGACTAGAACAGAACATGTACCCAAACATTTCCAAAGAACGTGTTAATCGTTCTCTTAGATGTGGCCGGTGTGTCCAAACTTGAACAGAACTATTAGCAAACATGTTATCAACGTGTTCCCATAGCCGGTAACCTCATTCCCCCACTCCCCTCTTGCTCATAAGTGCTTCAAAATCGGTAGTGCGATTAATACCTAGGCGGTTGCAAGTAGGAGCGGCTGCATATTTTTTATACACTACTACCAAAGAAGAAGGAGGAGGCCAAAGCCCCACCATTTTTGAGTGACAAGATTATACTAAGGGATGTGTTAAGTGAATCCGTCTTATTGGCAGATTTGCAATTCCAGTCAATCAGTGGAAAGTATAAAAAATTAATATGAATGCACCCGTCTGATCTGATTTGACCTGATCGTTTTACTCCTCAATTTCTATACAATATTCTAAAATAAAGGAGATTATTATTTAACACATAGGCCTACACACACACACACACACACAAAGAAATACACTTGAAGAAATATATGTGTATTTAAAAAAATCGCAACAAAATAGAGGTGTAAGCTGGCTACGGTAACACCAATGTCTGGATGTTTGGGGGAAAATGTTTCCAAGAAATCCGGAATTATTCCTATCCAGAACACGAAAATCCTTTGGTGTGATGGATAAAAACCATCATATGGTGGATCGGGGCAAAAAAAAAAAGCAACGATAAAATTCTGTTAATTAGAAATGTCCTGAAAATCATTCACAATGTGCATTTCTTTGTTCTGGTCTAGGCTGGACCTGGCCTAAGATAGGGCATTAGCAGGGATCGGCAAAACGGTCACTAACAATGTGTTCCTGACAGTACCCTAGGGGGAAATTATAGGGAAACCTTCATTGGTAGAGGTGAAATAATAATAAAAATATAAAGGTCACAGTTTCATTTTATTATGCATTTATTTGTTTAATATATATGATAATATTAAGCTGTTTTGTGAAAGTGTGAGTGTGCGAATATTTCACCATACATTTATGGGATATTAATAAACAATTTTTTGGCATTAAAATTAGGAAAATACACCAATTAAAAATACTATTAATATATAAGTATTGAAAATAAATGTGTATTAAATGTTGTTTGCAGGCCTATATTAAGTTTATGTGACTACTAGATACAGCTACGGCCCACGGTGCAAACTGATAATCAGATTTAACCCTTGGGATAAAAATCGTTGGAAAACCTTGGCAATTATTAACCGTTCCAGTAATTCCTGAGAATTTATTATTTTTCATCTACTAGACAGAATAATATAAATTTAAGCTTGTTATATAAGATACGGCTTATATTTTGTAAAGCAGTGTGCCTGGAATGGGGTTAACTCAACCCCGTGATGACAAGATGAGCTACATGAATGACAAAGTAGCGGCTACGGTTAAGGAAAGTGAGATTAATGGCCGGAGGCTCCGTTGAGCTGACCATATGACACTTTTTATCTGCAGAATTTGGCAATATCTTTGACAACATATGGTGGCTACTTGGTTGGAATGGATCGATTGTAAGCCGAGTATAGATTAATTTTTTTCAGGATATGGTTCATGAAAGTGGTGAACTAGCCTACATACAGTTTGACCCTAAGGTTAAGATGGGAGTGTACGTGACGCAAGGAAAGGTAAGTGTTTTGCAGTTTTACAGCAGCATATTTTTCGGGCAAAATAAATAAAATATTACTCCAGCAGAAACATAGAGATTATTATTTTTTACATGTTGATTCCAACAGTTGTTGAATATACTCCTATATTTTATTAATTTTGACCAATAAAAAATATTTTACTATAAATCTGCAAAAATACTGACAATATCTCGAGTCTTCTACACTCCCGCCTTAAGGGGGAAAAAAAGGTCAAAATAAATTAGAAATACTCATTGCAGTGATTATGTGTGTTGTTGACAGATTTTACCGTTTTGATTAAAACATTTTTATTTGACAAATCGATGGGAGATTCAGTTTGGGGCATAAATATTATTTGGAGAAATGTCTTAGAAAGTCAGGGATGAAGTCTCCCTAGAAGATTTACCCTAGACGTTATTACTATTATTGATCATAAGTGAAACAAGCTTTATAATTAAAGGGATCAAATTCAAGGTGTTGATTTTTTCCTCCAATGAACCATAACATCATTCTGACCAAGAAAATATGAAGAAACAACTTTAAGACAAACCAATCCTTGACAATGCAGCTGAGACTTAATTTGTTGGTTAGGTGACCTGGCGGACTAGGGGTAAGGTGTCAGACTTCTGTGCTGGCGGCCGGAGTTCAATCCTCGGTCCCGGCACAGATTTATCTGATTACCAAACCCTTCCTTCACCTCTGACAAGACGTGTATTAATCACAACTTGTGAATGTGAGAAATGCCAGCGTGGTTCGGATTCCACGTTAAACTGTAGGTCCTCCATTTCCTCTCACAATCACCCTACCATGACACATTAGCGTAAGTGCGTATAACCTGAACGGGTAGTAAGACGCGGTGCTAATAATAATAATTGTTTGGTTCCTGTTTTTTCGGTTAAAACGACCACAATGTTATTGGAACTCGTTGAAGATGCAACCTTTATTAAAAGTGTAAATGGCCTGATGCTCCGATAAGCATTAAGGACGTTTACCTACTAGTAGAAAGAAAATCAACTCCGAACGAAACATTTTGTTCGACGAACAATAAAAACTGTTCGACGAAGATATTTCCATTTTAAAATTGAAGTGTCCTTACAAACCAAAGCTTTGTTTTAAAACAAGATTTTTCTTTTCAAACATCGAACAACTGTGTCTGATGGAGTCAGTATGTACAATGTTCGTTGGAAACGTTTGAAGAACAAACCAATCTGCACGTGCACGATCTACCCCGGTTATCAACGTTTACGAAGAGTACTGCAGTCCATGGCAGTCTTGTGGTTGTGTTTTGAGTATATTCGTGATTTATATAATTAAGCCTGAGGTAGAATCTGAAATGATAATCTTATTGTGTACAGCAGCATCTTGTTATCTACGATCAATCTAAGGAGTACCATAATATAAACATTAGTACCAATACTGGAATATTATTGGAAATGAAAGGAATTTGTCAGAAAAATTCTTGTTTTATTAATTTGATAGAAAAAATTGTGTAAGAAAATGTGTGTTTTTTTTTCCATGAATTTCTTATTTTGTCTAATCGTGTGATATCCCAAAGCATAGACCACTTCGGGGCAATCGTCTGAAACAATTTGTTTCAAACTAATTGTTTTGACCAGTGGGTAAGCGGCCTAATGTTGCTTCACTACTAAGTCTTTCCCCCACATTATTCTCTACCCGCTACGTCGTGGAAGTTCTTCGGGAACCTCACCACCCATGTCGCGGCTCAAAGATCATCAATAGAGAAAGCGATAGCGTGGGCCGGTGTCCTGTGATGCGGTCACAGCCAAAAGATCACCAGGAGGTACCTTCTGGCTACCAGCAGAATCTCTCTGTCCTGACCCTCCCCCCCCCCCCTTTC
>CABFOW010006049.1:14543-26479 GCA_902141385.1 Timema californicum
CCCCCCCCCCCTTTCCTTCGTGTGCAGTCCCGAACATGACGCAGCCATTATTTCCTCCTTCCTCACCCAAACAGTTCCAAAAGAGACACAGCGGGGTCATTAGACAGAAACCTTCTTCATCCACACACTTCTTTTTGAGACTCACCGTCGTAACGCCTATTTTTTTATATTATTACTTTTCCTCACGATACCAAAATGTTCTTTGTTTTGTCTAGCGCCTTGTGTTTTGTTGTAAGTGTTGCTTTGTTTCATAATAAGGTATTGTTGCTAGAGGTCCTTCAGTGTTGATCACAGCAGTTGTTGAGTGTGTTCCTCTTCGGAATGTATTGTTGCGATGGAGCACACAATGCCCATGAAAGAGATCGCGAGTCATTGCTGAGCCGGGGAACATAACAGACCTCTCATTTACTCGTCATTCTACCTTCTCTAGAGCCTTTGTTACCTTTGAAGGAATTGTTCCTCCCCCACCTCCCATTCTTTGGAGAAAAGATGGGGCCCCCCTTGCTTTGGATTTGGCTTCCGAAACAGTTGCTTTCTGCGTTTCGACATTTGTGAAGGGAATACTTGAAATTTGACATTTTAAATAGGTATACCTATAACATTCAGTGGCATATTTTATATGGAGGCTTGTGGGGCGTTGGCGGCAGAGGAATTTATTAGAATGACTAATCCTTTCTCAAGCGTAGGTATAGTTGTAACAATCATTTAAAATTGTATACAAATACCAATATAATACTAACAAAAGCACCATGTCGTCAGCTCGCAAGTCACCTATACCGACCGAGTGGCCACCACATGTTATCGAAGAGAGTGCCAACATTTATGAATGTATAATGAATTTATGATAATCTTAGTTTTCTAAACTGGAGCCACTACTTATTTATTCAAGTAGCTCCTCAAATTGTCTTCACGGAGCTGAGTCTAACTCCTTTATAGACCCAATGATTCACATAAAAATCTGAAAGCACTGGAGATCGAACCTTAGGCCTCTGGATCTGTAGCCATGAGCTCTAACCACTAGACCTCTTTGGTGGCAGTATGGTCTAAGGCGTCAATCTCGCAATAGACTAGAATGCTAATGTCAAAGAGATCTACGTTTTATCCTAGTTGGTTTTTCTTAAATGTCTACCTACTTTCTCTCCACGTAAATGTGGTTATACTTCCTCTAAATTCAACCTTCCTCATACCTAAACCACTAGTGTAATTAGTACTTAGGCCTGCAACCACAGCGGGTTGTAAGACGTGGTGCTAATATATATTTATCGTGGGTGCTTCGGATTCAATTTTCGGTTATTTCAAATATTGCTAGATTTGAATGAATGTACCAATGAAAACCAAAAAACACCACCCTTTAAATAAGCTTCATTTACAATTTTTATATTTCACGTTAATTTTAAAATCAGTTTAACAAATTGGCATTGGACATAGGGATATAATAATACTGTTCATAAAGTGACGTCAAAATATATCATTCCAGTGTTTGATGTAATAAAATACTACCGAGATGATACTTTTTCTATTGAAAAGAGATTTTCGGAATTCTCTTTAAACCTAAATGTTTTGTATGATTTTTATAATACTATCCTACTGATAGGAAAACCCTGCCACTTTATCCATTTTATTTACTCTATCATAAATAACAGTATGAATCTTTCCGTTGAGAAAAACATCGCCTGTTCGCCGTGAGGTTGAAAGGCATCAGCAACACTTAGTACAGCTCTGCACTGCGGTGAAGTGTTTACTACAACATTAAGGAGTAAAGCATCGTCACCTCTTGGCCTTTGTCATACGTCATTCAAAAATACAAAGTTATAGTTTTCTTAATTTTCTCTATTTATTACAAACTATTTTAAAAGTAGAACCTGAACATTAAAAGTAGGGATTTTTCCTCAAAATATCTGAAAGAATTCGGTTACTTTTTTGTATATTTATAAATATGCTATGCCTATTTAAAGTGGTCATTTATATAGTTTGATACCCCGAAAAAGCGAATCAGGCCTATAACTTTCCCAAGTGTGAGTAAAATATCTATAAATAAATTTACCAGCGTTAATCGTGCCTTGAATGAATAATTTTCTCAAATATATATGATTAATATGACAAACTTGTGTGTTAAACGAGCTATATAAACCTACTTAGGTAATTCGACCATAGCATTCTATTGCAAAATTTTAACAGCTGTTTAATTATAAGCTATAAATGTTATTTTATTTCAAATAATTACAGTTCACAAGTTATATGGGGTTGTTAAACTTGCTTTTATATGCGCTTTACGTACGTACCATTGTTAAGGTAAAGTAATTAATTTATGGGGCTGAAATTTAGTTTAACTAGACAGTCGTATGAGTTGTATTGTACATAGTGGAAATATTTACAAGATGAATATGCATTAATAGTATTAATTTTCATTTAAATTTTAATATTTTATTAAAAAATATATATATATATATACTATTAATATTAATATAAACATACATATTATTAATATTTCATTCTGTATCACTCATATGAATGTATAGTTATACTATATTTCAGTCCATACAGCCTTAACAATGGCACGCAAAAACCCTAAAATAGCAAGTTTGACCCCTTATAACTTTTTTATTGTAATGATTTTAATTCCCTGAATAACTGTTTATTACTTGTTAAAATTGTGCAATATAATATTTTGCCGACTTTGTAATGAATTTAATAATCCCCTGTATTTTTATTGTTATAACCACGTTTATTTAGTATAATCAGTTTGTATTTTATTTTCATAAAAATATTTTTTAAGTCTATCTATTTAGAGTGTCATGGTTGGAAGATAGAGCACGATTAGCCAGCAATTAATAAGGAAATTTGTAATTATTGTTTAAAATAGTTTCCTTGCTTACAAGTGAATAAAAAAACTATTTAAAGTTTTGTATTTTTATTTTTTCTCTATTTAATATTCTTACCTTGTAGTCTTTCCTTTATTTTTTCACTCAAGATTTTTTTTCTTCAAATAATAATTTCAGAGGTTTTTCAGTAAGCCATTTTGAGCATGTCTGAAGGCTCTTCGTTCACCCGTTTACGGGATACAGATTCACACTGCTGGGAAGAGGAAGATGGAAAATAGGCATCTCCGTCTTTTCGATGAATTGCAAAATTTCTAGTTATAACAATAGTAATAAAATAATTGGTGGAAGTTCTTATGGTGGCCCACCAGGTACTATCCAAAACGTTAATTATGATTTATTTTGTGTGTTTAGTGATGGGAAATATTTATGTTGATTTTAAATTTAATACAATGTTTTAGTTGTAGTTTTTGAAGGCTTAAATTTTGTAATAGTAATATTATTTAGCACCGCGTCTTTCTACCCATTCGGGTTATACGCTTCTTAAATTTTGTAGTGTAAACTTTTGGGGAGAAACTTGCCACCTTAAGGGGAGGTTCTGAGGGACGTTTCCGGCGGGTTTTAGAGAGGTAGCCGGGTGTGAGCCAGGTTAGGTTATTTGGCGGGAGGGGGGGGGGCAAGGGGGGGTTGCTTCTTCGAGAAATGGAGGTGAGAGGACTTCCAAGACAATTTCCACATATTCTATAATATTATTGCTTGTTAAGAAGATGCAGACCAAAGTAAAGCTGGGAAAAGTGATTTTTGAGAAAAAAAAATTCTCTATACATTTGCCGAAATAATACTTAATTCTACGGGGATGCAAGCGTGGTGTTTGGATACCCTTAGAGATTCGTCTGACTACAACATAAATGTAAATGGTGAGCCTATTCCTATTCAGGATATACTTCATATTTACTAGTGGCAAATTTTACTCCTGAATTTTTTTTTTATTTTTTTTTTGGCCTACCCAGGAAAATAAGTATAAGTTTGTGTCGAGAGGGTAAATAAGTTATCAACTGCTAGGATACTAACCAAGGAGATATGACTTTCAGCTTTTCACTTACATTACTGAGGACCATATTTATTTTACTTAATCTAGAACTGTAATATATATAATATAATATAATATAAAAAACTATATAAATATTTTGTTTGTCATAATCGGCCTATGCGCAACAGATCCTCAATAGCTTATGTGGTTTGTAAAATGTAGATAGATTTTCTATATGATTATATTATTTTGATTGGACTGTACTTGTAAACAAACATCTCTTCACTAATGATTCCACACTTTATTATTATTAGTAAAATTTATATGAGACTTTAGTTTTGAATATTACTGGCTGGCTTGATAGATAGGCTACAATACTGTTATTACATATAAATAAATCAACCATATTTATTACATTCCATTATATACATGATTCCTCCATTAGTTTGTTCAAAATAGTTATATTATATTATACGAATATTTTTTCTTTTCTTAGGGCTAAGTGTATTTAAATGTTTATTTGTTTTGTGCTTGCCGTAACCTAAGCTGAGGTAGTACCTTAACTGTTACATTATATTTTCTTGTAAAGTTTCCAGAACTTCAAGGATGTAATGATGGATCTGGTAGGGCTGTTTTAGGTTAAGTTGTACTTTGCCCCTATTTTATGGTTACGCACAATTCTGTCCACATACGCCCAGCAAAAGTTTCCCCGAACCATGCTAGTAATATTATTTAATGTTTATAATGTAGTTTTGTTCTAGTCTTTATCACGTTTAATTGAGTCGACATTAAAGTTCAGAAAGTTGTTACAACTTAACTTAAGGCGGGAGTGTAAAGGACGCGAGAAAAGGTAAGTGTTTTTGAAGTTTTTATATTAAAACAGTTTATTTGCTCAAAATAAATAAAATATGGTTTCATTAAAAACATAGAGTTAATTTTATTCATATGGTGATATCAACAGTTGTTGAATATCTGTCATGAGCATAGTGGTATTTAAAGATGAACATTTTCCGGGAAATTTTTAATCGTAAAATTTTTCGCAGTGATGGCTTGTGGTGGAGGGATTAAATTGTGGAGGTGGCACTTAGAGCCTAATGTACTTAAAAATATAGTATGTTAAGAGACGAGTGGGTCTAAAGAAGGAGGAGGGGGTTCACAAGGGGGGAAAGAGTAGATAGGAAGCACGGAAGATAGTGGGAGGAGACAAATGTTGCGACAACCTTGAAATATTTGAATTAACTTATTGATGATAAAAAAATTGAATTATGATTTATGAACATAACGGCTCTTCAGAGGCGCGAATTAATTTGTTTTTTTTACTACTTTTTTTTAGTATCGCGTCTTACTACCAATTCGGGTTATACGCCTATGTACTAATTACGACCCGCCTCGGTGGCGTAGTTGGCTAACGCGCGAGTCGTGTTTAACTCGACTGCTGAGGACGGGGGGGGATCGGGGTTCGAATCTCGGTCGGGTGAACTGAGGGTGGTTTTTCCTAAATGGTTTTCCACTCTCCCTCCATGCAAATGCGGGTTCACTTACTCTAATCCAACCTTCCCAAATCCTAATCCATTAGCGTAATCAGTACTTAAAGCGTATAACCCGAACAGGTAGTAAGACGCGGTGCTAAATATTAATAATAATAATACTAATTACGCTAATGAGTTAGGGATAACGAAAGGTGAATTCACAGGAATTACACCCGCATTTGTGTGGAGAGTGAATGAAAAACAATTTAAGAAATAACCCCCTCAGTGCACTCGAATTGAACCCCAATCTCCCTGTAAATTGCAGTCTAGTCTATTGCGAGAGTGGCACGTTGGACCGTGCGGCTACCGAAGTAGGTGTTTTTTTACCATTACTACTACTAATACTACCTACTACCATCACTACCACTAATTATTATTGTTACAGTTACTATTATTATCCATTTAATCAGTTGAAATTAATTAACAGATATAATAACTGAAAATTTTCCTGTCAGGTAATTTTTCCCATCGTGAATTTTTTCCAAGTGGTGGTTACCTAGTAGGTAAGGGGATTGGATAAAGGCCCCCTATACAGATACATCATAGTGTTTTGGGTGAACATCGGGGGAAAATTGAGGTAGTGAAGAGGGGTGGACAAAAGTTGTTGGCAAATATTTTAACCTTAAAATTATTGAAATTTTATTTTTGATGATACAACTAAAATAAAATCCTAAAGAAAAATGTCAACAAGACATCAGGGGTAGGTGATGTATTAATTGAGAATTTTTAGTTTAATAAATTGTAATATTAACATAGCTAGTCTTCATTAGACACTACTTTAATGACACATTCAACCACCAAGCGCTGGAACTATTACATGAGTGTGAGAGTAGAAATGAAATTCCTGTTATTGCTTTATTGTAGCTCAAATTATAAAGTTTTTGGTTTTAATGTCCTTAGAATAACTTAATCGAGAGTGTAAATTTTAAAACGTGGCACATCTCGAGTGAATTATTTCCATTTAAATAAATGGAATATCTTCCCTGAATAACCAAATTTCAAAATTTTCAAAATGTAAAGTATTTCTATAAAATACTTTCTCTTTTATCTTTGAATAAATTCATTTATTCAACACTCATTTAAGGTTTGTGAATTAAATAATATACATCGTTGCAAAAACACTCCACCAAATAACATAAATTAAATACCCTATTATACATTGTTACAGAAACATTGGGAAAAGAGGAATATCTCTGTCCACCAATTTGTAAGCACTCCTAAAAGAAATAATATTTTAACCAAATGTTTTTAATCTTTAATAGTTCTACAACTTTACAATGATAAGTTATTTCGTATCGCAAATATTTGCGGAGATATGACTAAATTTGGAAATTTACGCTTGTTTAATATATCCTTAAAGTCATATTTTTTTTATTGGAAAACGAGAATACCTATTTAATCTGTAATGTCGAACAACGTCTAGATCCTAAATGTAATCAAATTTGTTAGAAAGGATTTCTACTAAATCAATTTAACCTCGTTTTGACCTTCAGTAAATTAATCTTAATTTTAGGTCTAGTTATCCAATTCCAAAATACTCGGGGAAGTCTTATGAAATCCTAATATACCAAGTTTTAGCCAGATGGGTAAAATGGTTTCGGCTCTAGTCAAGAGATACAGACACACAAACAGAAAGACGGCAGCGTGAAAACCACTTTTCGGTTTCGAGGGGATAAAAAGGTTGACATTTTCTAAAAATATCGAGTTGAATTTTTTTTGGTGATCACGATACTTCTCTCTACGAGGGATTGAGAGAAAGTAAAAGATAGGGGAAAATTTCCCATGGAAAATGATCCATCTCATATATCCAGTTACACGTAATAAGTATTTCTATAGCTATATCTTGAGACATATATACTCTTATATAAAGTATATATTATATATATACATATATAAGTATATATACTTTATATGTATATATATAATATATATACTGTAATTATTAATTTTATTGAAGACTAAACCCATTTACAAATAGTAACTATCTAACCAGAACCATCTGGAATTGAACTAGGTTCTCTTAATCTTGTGGCAGACTACAACAACAACTAGGCAGCTACAAGTCACATACAGAGAGAGATATACGTTTACATTTTCGTTGTCCTTGCATAAAAAAAAAGTCTGAAATATCTATCTTTATCACACGGCATGTTGGTACTTTAATCCCCTCAACATACATTAGCGGCAATTTCTCCCTCCATGCAACCCCTTGGCTTGTTCTGTGTTCTTTTGTCAAGCTCTTTGTTAGCCAAACAGAAGGTCCTTAATGTCATAGAAATAGTATCCTACCACCCTCATGTTTACTACCATTTATATAAGTACCCAGACTATCCTTTATGAGTGGACACTCGACGCTTTAATAAAAATGCAACTGTTCTGTTTGTTACGTATAGACCTAGGTACCTAAACTATCCTTCATGAGTGGACACTCGACGCTTTAATATAATGTTACCGTGTACCATATTTAATACCAAGACTCATGAGTGAACACATGGCAATTTAATAAAAATGTTCCTTGTTAGTTTTCTAAGACCAACATGACTTGACATTTTACACTTTATTGAAATGTTACTATGGTGGTAATTTGATATAACTACCATACATAGACCGTCCACTCATGAGTAAACATTCGACGCCTTAGTAACATGTTACTTTTTTTTCCTTAATATAAGTATTAGTACGATTGTTAATCTGAGGTGCGACCTTGTGTAGAGAATAAAGCTTTCTTTAAATATTGTAATGATACTGTTTTGGACCCCTCTCATATATTAAAGTCATGGATGAAGTGTTTTTCTTTAAAGAACTGTATGTAAAATTTCCTTTTAATACTTCATCCGTGGAGACTCACGTGTTTTTCAGAATTAATTTCAATACACTACGTATTAGTAAAGATCAACTGTGTTGTATTAGAAATATGCATGCATTCTATCTCTACCCAATAGGAAGCCAGCCTTCACAACATCAGGTTGCCAGGAGATTTTATATTAGTTAGTTTTGAAACTGGAGACAAGAGGTCCAAGAGGCAAGGGGTAGGTCATATATAAGCGACTTATGCGTAAGAATCCACAGTGTAGCAGTAACATAAATCTACGTAGTACGCAGTACTCAGAATGCGGAACGTGTAATATCACACAAAAACAATCCGTAATTGAACAAAAACTGTGTCATTTTAAATAATATCTTCAGTACTGAAGGTGTAATGATTTAAATAAATCGTGTGCAACATCAAAAGTCTTGCTCATTTCATAAGTATCACATATAATCAGGTACCATCACCGTGTACAAGTGCACAGTAGGGCATGTACGCGTCATAATCACAAAACCCAGATAATCATTATAAATAATGCCTAATCACAGGGCAATATCTCAATATAAAACCATATAATCATAATTTGCGCCGTATCACGGATCAATATCTAGTATCTCAAAAATAAAATTCGGTATCATCATAATTGTCGCCGAATCGCAGCAGAGTTATCACAGTAAAATTCCGTATTTTTATAATATACCTACATAGCTATATGAGTAGTTTAGAACTTTGTGATCGTGAATCTAGGGTTTGATTCTTACTTGGTGTACTGAGGATACTTTTACCACTAGAAATAAATAACATATGCAAATACCTCTCAAGTTTATACGATTGATGTTTGAACCTCGAACTTCCAGCCACCGGTAATATGTTATATTACGAGTATGATTCCTTAAAAAGTGCGGCCACGGTTATACTTTTTGAAAATCTCGTCTACGAAAGGTCGAAGAGTGATTTATTATTAAATTTGTGTTATTTAACGTTCTCGTTCTGAACAGACTTCACATGACTTACAAGATAAATTAGTTCTAGCACATATATTACAGCCGTTATTTCATCACTATTAAGGTGGGAACTTGAGGGATGCAAGGATAGGTCAATGTATTTTTGATTTTTTTTAAAACTTTTTTTTGGTCAAAATAAATCAAGTATTGCTCCATTAGAAACATAAAGTTTAATTTTTATTGCATTATGACCTCAACAGTTGTTGAATATCTGCCATGAGTATAAAGGCATTAGATGAAAAACATTTTAAATTAAGAGAAAAGGTTTTAGTTAAATTCCAGCACATCCTTGACAAATATTCAAGAACTGTTGAGGTCACCATATGAATAAAATTAAACTCTGTTTTTCTAATGAAGCAATATTTTATTTATTTTGACCAATAAAATATTTATATATAAAAACTGCAAAAAAAAAACTTTTCTTGCGTCCTCTATATCCTACCTTAAAGGGGAATCCCAAATTTACCGTCCAATGACACCTTTTTTTAAAAGGCATAATGGGGATCAAATCTTGTACTTTCAGTTTGGTTGGTGGGTGCGCTACCAGTAGAGAAAAGGTGGAAAGTGAATTATACGTATGAAACGCTCTATACCTACAGGTCACCTACCCTGACCGAATAATGGTCTCTTGAAATGATGTTACTTGTTCGTCAGTCTTGCATTCAGCCAGAGCCGCTGGCTTGGGCTACAAAACCTTTCTGACCCATTGTCCCAACTCACAATGCTAACAAAAGGGGATGTGTGAATAGTTCCTGAATCGGCAATAACGACGAATAATAGCGGCAAAGAGGGGGGGGGGCGGTGGAGTTACACCCCTTTCTCTTCCTCACCCACCTCTTTTCAACCTCTAACATCATCACACATTTCCCTGTTTTAACTGCGCAGCACAAATATCCCAAGTTACTGGAGGTATGGGTGTACAAAGTCAGGGGCCTGCTTTAATTTTGCATTGTTGGCAATGGGTGTACAGAAACTCAACGTACGAGACAGTAGACAACAAACAATTTGTTTACCTCTGTGTGGTGGGCACCTTAAGGTGAAGTAGAGGAGACTTAAAAAAAGAGAGAAGTGTTTTTGCGGTATTTATATCAAAACTTTTTTTGTCCAAAATATATAAAATATTTCTCCGCTATACAAGTAGTTTAATTTTCTTAACATGCTGATATCAACAGTAAGTTATTGAATATCTGTCATGATCATACTGGCATTAGATTATAAACTTTTAAATTAATAGGAAAAGCTATCATTAAATTCTAGGATAGCCTTGGCAGATATACAAAATCCGTAGATATCCCCATGTAAAGAAAACTAAACTCTCTTTCTACTGGAATACTATTTTTATATTTTGGCAAAAGAATTAAAATATTTGCCGTAAAAACTGCAAAACACCACCCATTTCTGGTGTTCCCTACACTTCCACGTCAGCTGATGGCTCGTCTGTAGACTTAACTAATATTCCCAAGATCGATTCCCGGTAAAGTCGCAACATTTTAGCTTTAGAGAAACTGAGGTTTACCCTTTCAAGTTTATGAATTGTCGGTTGACCTTGAGTTATATTTATTCTAAGAGTTGAGTTAGTTTATAAGTTATGTGTTGATACTATTAGTTAGTTCAAAAAGTAAACGTTAAAAACACTTTGATTATAATAATAGACTAATTTATACAATAATTCTCTTTGCTTGATCACGATCGTTAAAAAGAGCTTGTCTCAACCCACGAATAACTCCTAGCTTACGTAAAGTGTGATTTACACGGTGATGCTGTTGATAATATTCGCTGGCTTCTTTTAACACCATCTTGACGCTTTCCTTGATCGAATATCTTGCTGCAAAATTTGCTAGCTGATACACGTTTACACAATGCTTCTAAAAAGTGGTAAGTTACCAGCGTTTAGCCAGTCTTGAGTTTCATGGCGTCAAAACCACTCAACTCGCACTTGCGTCTCAAAAAAGGTTTGCAGCTACTATGTCCATAAGACATAATTTTTGTGTCAGAATATCTGACTTTCTATGTCCATCAAACATAAGTTTTTATGTCAGGATGTCTGACTTTATTTTCAATGCCCACAAGGCATGATTTTGAATGTTAGTCTTAACGCGCTTTTTCTATGTCCTTAAGACATAGAGTTGTTTATCAAAATTATTACAAGTTTTCCTATGCCCATATGGTGTAGTTTAGATTGCTCTATTTATCATGGTTCATACGACTTTATTCACTATGTCAGGGCGTCTGACTTCCTTTTCTAAGTCCTTAAGACATAGTTTTATATATTAGTGAATAATAATGACTTCCTAAACGGTATTACCATGTTTAGGATCTATTTATGGTGGAAATCAGGTTATCTAACGTTTTATTCTATGACCTAGTTAGGTCAGTGGCAGATAGCAGTCACTATTATTTCTTTTTAGTGTATCTATTTACGGTGCGCCACCTGTGGGAGTACTACTAGTTCATAGTAGATAGTGGCCCGCGGGGATAGTGCTTTGTCTCCGGCCCCTTCAGGCGCCGTTTGTATTAAGTAAAACAATTGTTGTTTGTACTATTTACTGTGTGCCCAATCTAGGGTTGAAATATAAATATACTATTGAATGTCCAGGCAGTACTTATTAGGAATTGACCGGTCATAATAATTTAACCGCATATATTCCTGATAGCTCACCATTTACTATTTGTAATATGCTAGTTCCTCTTCAAGGAGATTACTCAAGCTAAATATTATTATTATTATTATTATTATTATTATTA